>OVBE01009956.1:0-15506 GCA_900406425.1 Iberis pinnata
TGACTTTAAACCTGAATACCTACGGATTTCCCTAATGCCTAGCGTTTTTATCTTATAAGCTTTTAACCTTTTTAAATTTACCGTTTTGAATTTGATACACAATCTTTTATTCTTACTTTAGCCAGATTTGAAGTTAAAACCGAACGTGCATTTTTTGGTCTTTGTGGATTCGATACCTTTGCTATACTTCTTTGAACTTACTCTGCAATATTAGTTTTAGGATTAAATTCTTAACCTATCAAACCCCCATTTTCATATTTAACTTGAATTAGTAGTTCCAATCACATCCAGATTGTTAGCATCAAACCCATTTGGATTGACACATTATATATGCTACAATGACATGATAATGTGGATAGGGAATTAACACACAATAACCCTGTTATCAATTTTCCTCATGTTCCATTAAAAATACTATATAATCATTTGAAATAGCGTTTCTTCTTACCCTAGTGGATCGTCGCAAAGCAACCTGATCTTGTTGCACCACTTCTTAAGGATTTTGAATTTGACCTTCATGTTGGATATCATCAACATCCAGATTTGGATGAAGAACCTCGTTATCAACTTGAGGTTCTACACCTTCATGTTGGATATTATCAACATCTTGAGTTGGAGGAAGAACTTCATTATCAACTTGAGGTTCTAAATTTGCTTTGTCAAAAGCAACTATATGAATCGGTATTGGCACTGGAGCCGATTTTTCCTCAAATGTGATATCCCTAAAATTATTTCCCCCCCCCCGTTCCTCAAATGTGATATCCCNTCAAAAATATTTCTTTGTGTGGGATCGTAAAATTTATAGCCCCGAGATCGTTTTGAATAACTAATAAAGTAACTTTTCACAGTTCTGGAGTCCAATTTCTTTTCATATGGCTTGTAAGGCCTAGCCTCACCCGGACATCCCCATATATGAAAATGTTTTAGACTGGGTTTTCTTCCAGTCCAAAGCTAATAAGGAGTTTTTGTAGTTGCTTTAGTTGGTACCCTATTAAGAATAAAAGCTGCATTCTTTAATGCCTCTCCTCAGAGTGATTCAGATAAGGTAGAATGACTAATCATGCTTCTTACCATATCTTTAAGAGTACGGTTTCTTCTTTCAAAAACATCATTCATGCTGGGAGACCCAGGCATTGTGTATTATGGTACAATACCGCACTCCTCTAGGTATCTGGAAAATGGTCATGGACGTTGTTCACTTGAACCATCATACCGACCATAGTATTTACCACCACGATCAAATCTGAAAGACTTTATCCTTCGGTTAAGTTTGTTCTCAACATCAGACTTACATTTCTTGAACACTTCTAAAGACTCTGATTTTTCGTGAATAAGAAATAAGTATGCATATCTAGAATAATCTTCTATGAATGATATAAAGTATTGTTGACCGTTCCAAGAAGGAGAAGGAAATGGTCCACAAATAACTGTATGTATCAACTCAAGGACATCTGTAGCTCTATATGCACCTCTTATGTTTGGTATGTTTACATTTAATGCAATCCACACAGACATCAAAATTATTGAAGTCACAAAACTCAATATACTATCTGACACAAGTCGCTCAACTCTATTTCTAGAGATGTGACCTAGGAACTTATGCCATAGAGGTCATCAATTTGCATTTTCAAATTTACGTTTAGTACCCCTTGTAACATTTAAACTTTCATCTTTACAGTTTATAGTGTCAAGCAAGTGAAGATCGTGATTACTCAAAAGTTTTCTGGTTCCAATAAAGATTGAATTTAAAGAAAAAGTAACAACTTCATTCTCATTTAGAAAAGAATAACCAAGTTTGTCTAAAAAAGAACCAGAAACCAAATTTCGTCTAAAAGGCGGTACAACTTTAGTGTCTTTCAAATCCAAAAACGACCAGAACTAAAAGAACAATCTAAAATGTGTGACTGCCTCCACATCCACCAGAATCCCATTAGCCACATGAATGCATTTTTCAGCATCATTTGGTTTTCGGTAGCTTAGGCAACCCTGCAATGAAAAACTGATGTTAGTAGTAGCACCGGAGTCTAACCACCAAGTGTTTTTGGGTACATCAACTAAATTGACCTCATAACAGACCCTAGATAAGAACTTACCCTTCTTTCCATGCCAAGCGTGGTACTTTTGGCAGTCCTTCTTTAGGTGTCTAGCCTTCCTGCAAAAGAAACAGGTATCCTCACCCTTAGCTTGTTTCTTTTGGCTTGGACCTTTAGCAGCTTCATTCTTAACGACCTCATGTTTTTTTTCTTTTGCCCTGCCCCTTAGAGGTGTAAACCATATGAGCACTTTCAGTCTTTTCTTGTTTCATCTGATCTTCCTCATGCACACAATATGCAATGAGCTCATTAAGAGACCATTGCCCCTTTTGTGTGTTGTAACTAGATTTCAATTGATTGAACTGAGGAAGAGAGTTCAAGACAAAGAATATAAGCACTTCATCCGGAAGCTCAGTCTTAAGTGCCTTGAGTTTAGAAACAATATTGGACATTTCCAAAATGTACTCCATTATGTTTCCTTTGCCATGGTACCTCATCGTACTAAAGCGATGCAAAAGCACACTTATTTCCGCCTTATCTCTTTTTGCAAAGCGCATGTCCATTTCAGCAAGGAACTTTTTGAGATCTTTGATCTCTGCACTACCTCTAAAGGTTTCTGGAATGGCATCCTTAATGATTATTAAACCAATACGGTTAGAACGTTCCCACTTCTCATAAACGGACTTATACTCAGTAGTACTTTCATCCGTAGGAGAGACGGGTTGTTCCATCCTTGGCGCAAGGTCAAGATCCATATACCGAAGAATAATCAAAAAATTAATTTTCCACTCATTATAGTTGGAGCTCGTAAATTTTGGAATTGATCATAAACTAGTAGCGCTGAAAGAGAGAACAAAATTTAATTAATACTCACTAACTGAAGAAATCAATAATAAATAGCAAACAATTGTACAGCTCATCCAAGATACAAATATAACATTAATATCAAGTCTTTGGACATTAATATTAACTACTAGCGGTACTCTTGTTGTAATGATCAAACACTGACAATAATTAATTATAAATGATAAACATTCCTTTGGGCCGACTTATCATTCACATGATTCTATCCAGATAATTATCATGTGCTCACCATCGCATATATATATATATATATATATAATTTGGCCAAATATAAATATTCTTTTGGACCGATTTAATATTCGCATAAATATACATATATATATATAATATTTAATATTAAATATCCCCAAAAATGTCACTTTGGCGACATTTTAATTCAAATTAAATCACTTCTAATATTAAACATGTCCAATAAAATTTAATTATTGATTTAAATTTTATTTATTAATTGATTATATCTAATTATATTTTTCCATAGAGATATAACAAAGTGTCTCTGTATTTCATAATTTTGTAGCCTATTGGTTGAAGGAGGGAAGAGAAAAATATGTTTGCACCAGAATCTGGGATTTTAAGCGCATCCACCGAAGGTGGGTCCCACATGCGTAGCCTCTCTTTTTTTAATAACTTAAATGGGCCAGTAATTAAAAAGCCACAAAAAAATTTAATTAAATGAAACGACAAGTTTCATGCTTCTTCAACATGGGTTTCAAAAACCCTAAAAAAAATATTCCAGCCGCCACTTGACTTAAAAACAAGTCTGAAACTTTTTTTCGAAATAACTACCAAAATTCCGAAAACCATAACCAAATTTTCAAAAACTTCAGATCAAATTTCATAATCAGATTCAAACATTGTTTTATAAAATCTGATAATTTAATAATCTTAAATAAAACTTGATCTAAACATGAATGACCACATATCCATAATACTTTTTCAAGCATAAATGTTAGAGAAAAATCGGATTCAACAATCTAAACTTTTCCAGAAAATAAATCTGAATTTATTTTAATACAAATTAATAAATCCGAAAATTCTTTGATAAAACCTGATTATCAAAACAAACTGAATATGGTGGCTCTGATACCAATTTTTGGGATTTTATAAATCCATAAACAATTACCATATCAGTTTCAAATGATTGAAAACAAAGGTGGAAGCGTACCTGATGAATCCATGCTTTTGGTTTCTGAATTAGGGAATATATCTTCCAAAGCAGACCTTTTGTAATTTTAGATCTCTGGTGATGGGAACATAACCCTCTATTTATAGAGAACTAATTTCTAATTTGCTCTTTCATCAAATTAGAAATTACAAAACGTATCCACACATAAATATTTCATAATACTTATGCCTCAAATCTTTACTTTATTACAAAAGTGACTACATAATATTTGACTTATTAAATAATGACCATAACACTTTATTATATATACTTATGTGACCCAAAGATTAATCTTATATTTGGTTTCTCTATTGTGTGACGTAATATTCAGTTTGACCGCAATGATGCAAAAGTAATAATTCTTCATTGACATTATTCAAATTCACTGATTTGTTCATATGTTTTAAGCTCTTTGGATTGATTTATATGTGAATGTCTTTATGCTCATTTCTTGTATGGTTCTCTAGCTTAAATGAACAATTATATATATATATATGTCTAAGTGTTTCAAAGCTTATAGCATCTTTTGTGATTCATTTATGTAAACAATGTTATAGAATTGTTTTCTCTTATATATTTATGAAATGAATACAGCATGTATATAGTGAGACTCCTCATCGTATCTTAACTGTATGAGAATCTTAACAATACATAGATATCTCAAATAGAATATAGCCTAGATAATGATATTATCCTATACGCCCCCGCAAGATGAGCGTCCTCGGGAAAGCCTAATTTTGGACAGGTTAGTTTGAAGAACAGTTCGAGATAGTGGTTTAGTCTGAGCATCAGCGAGCTGGTCTTTTGTTGAGACGTGAGCTACGCGTAAGACACCAGATTGAACAAGTTCCCTTATGAAGTGATAATCAAGTGCCACGTGCTTCATTCGCGAGTGAAACACTGGATTTGCGCTGGGGTAGGTTGCACCTACATTGTCACAATAAATGACTAGTTGAGTAACAGATGAGAGACCAAGATCTTTGAGCAGAGATCGAATCCATATCACCTCCGATGCAGTCCCAGCAACAGCTCTGTATTCGGCTTCAGTAGAGGACCGAGCAATTGTTTTCTGCTTCTTAGATGACCACGCAATCAGATGAGAACCAAGATACACAATATGCGCACTTGTGGAGGTATAGTCATCACGATTGCCTGCCCAATCTGAATTAGAAAAGGCATGTAAAGATTCAGAGTTACCCTTGTTGAAAATGATCCCCCGATCCTTGGTTCCCGCGAGATATCGGAGTACTCTTTTACAGCAAGCCAGTGAATATATGTGGGATAATGCATAAATTGGGATAGCTTATTAACTGCGAAAGCGATGTCTGGTCTTGTGAAATGGAGATATTGTAGGCTGCCAACTAAAGTTTGATAGGTAGAACCATCAGGAAGACGAGTGCCAGAGTTTAATCGAATCTCATTGTTGGTTTCCATTGGAGATGTTACTGGTTTCACATTGAGCATATCATGACGAAGAAGTAAATCTCCAATATACTTCCTTTGGTTCAACAATAGTCCTGAATTTGATCGTATGACTTCAATACCCAAGAAGTAAGTCAACTCACCAAGATCTATCAAAGAGAACCGAGAGCTGAGAGACTGAATGAATGCTTGTACCCGAGATTCATTACTTCCAGTCATGATAATGTCGTCAACGTATGTAAGTACATAGATCTACACTTGACCTGAATTTAATATGAATAATGATTCATCAGAGAGTGAGTTACGAAAACCAGACTCAAGAAGAAATGTATTAAGTTCCCGATACCAAGCACGAGGTGCTTGCTTGAGACCGTAGATCTCTTTTTGCAATTTGCATATATGATTAGGCTTGTCTCTGTCAATGAACCCAACTGGTTGTGCCATGTAAACCTCCTCCTCTAAGTGTCATTGTAGAAAAGCATGATTCACATCAAGCTGGTAGAGTTTCCAGTTACGTGAGACAGCAACACTAAGAACCGTACGAACTATTGTAGGCTTGATGACCGGGCTGAAAGTTTCATAAAAATCAATTCCCGGGCGTTGATGAAATCCCTTTGCGACAAGACGAGCTTTGAAGTGCGAGACAGAACCATCTGGATTGAATTTGATGCGAAATACCCATTTGTTGCCAACAAGATTCAATCGTGGATTTGAAGGTATTAGATCCCATGTATGATTTTGAACTTGAGCATCAAATTCCTCACTCACAGCTTCGCGCCAGCGTTCATCGTTAAGAGCTTGTGCCATTGATTTTGGTTCAGTGTTATCAGTAGCTGTCACCTGAGAAGCGAAAGAAATTTTTTTATTAGGCTTGGTAGTATTGTTCTTTGAACGAGTGACCATTGGATGAGTGTTAAGAGACAATGATGTCTCAGACTCATTGGCTACTGGCAACAACGAATCATCATTGATGAAGGTGGCCGCTTGGTCATGAGCTTCATGTGAAGATGTGATCTCTGTCTCGATGGAGGACTTGAGCTTTCAGGAGGTAGAGCTAATGACAGAGAGGGTGATGGGTTGAGTGACATAGACAAGAGAGGTTGGATTGGTGGATACCAAGAGAGATTTGATGAAGAGCAGTTTTGGGAATTTGGAAGAATGGTTTGAAAAGGAAATGCTGTTTCAACAAATTGAACATGTCTGGACACATAGACTCGACTTGCGGGTATGTCTAAACATAGATATGCACTCTGAGACAACGAGTAGCCTAAGAACAAACATGGAGTAGAACATTGGTCTAGCTTATGCGTAATGTACGGTCGGAGCCAAGGGTAGCAAAGGCAGCCAAATACTCGAAGACAAGAGTAGTTTGGCGGCGTCTTGAACAGTTTCTGATATGGATTCATGTTGGCAAGAGTTGATGTCGGCATTCTATTGATGAGGAAAACAGATGCTGCAAAGGCATAGCTCCAATATGTATTGGGAATTGAGGCATGACTAAGCAGAGAAAGTCTTGTTTCAACAATGTGCCTGTGGCGTCTCTCCGAGAATCCATTGTGTTCAGGTGTGTGTGGTGGAGTAGTGAGGTGTGAGACACCATTTGTTGACAGAAAATCCGCAAGCGCAACATATTCTCCTCCATTGTCTGTGTAGAAGGTGATAAGCTTAGATTCAAATCTATTTTCAACAAGCAATTTCCACTGTATGAATACAGATTTAACATCAGACTTTTTGCGAAGAGGATAAAACCAGATATAGTGTGTGTGATGATCAACAAATATGACATAGTATTCTTAACCATCAATAGAGTAAATAGGTGCTGTCCAAACATCGGAGAAGACAAGCTCAAGAGGTTTAGTACTTGAAAGAGAAGTATTAGCAAAAGGAATTTTGTGACTTTTATTAATGAAACAGTCTTTGCAATTGAAATCAAAAAGAGACTGTGTTATTGGAAGAGAGAAATCAGAAACAACAGATTTTAGAATTGGTAGAGCTGGATGACCTAATCTAGAGTGCCAAGTGAGAGGAGAACACTTGACAGATACTGCAAAAGCCATTGGAGAAGAAGAAGATTGTCTTGGCCACTCATAACCCTTATCATCCGCTCTTCCTATCACCAGTTGCGCCCCCGTAGCTAAGTCCTTCACCTGAAAATTATCAGGGAAAAATTCAACAGAGACAGGATTGTCAGTACAAAGACGTTTCACAAATAATAGGTTCCTAGAGATGTGTGGAACTCTCAAAACATTTGACAGATTGAACATATGCTTATGAGAGTGGAGAGAGGAGGAACCCGAGTGAGTGATCTATAGCCTTTGACCGTCTGCCACTACAACATCATCACCACCAGTGTATGAAGAGTGCATCGAGAGATTTGCCAAGTCTGAGGTTAGATGATGCGATGCTCCAGTGTCAACAAGCCATGCTGAATTGTTACTAGAAGCCGTGCCAGCATGATGAGCTTGAGGAGATTGGTTGTGATGAGAGACCATTTTAAACAGAGGACACTTATTTGCACGATGGCCTTGAGTGCCACAGGCTTGACATTTGCCAAGGTGTGGTCGTGTTTGTCGGTTGCCATTATGATTGTTGTAGCGAGAGTTATGAGTCTGTTGTTGATTGTTGTTGCGCTAGTGTTGTGGCCTTTCTTGAGCTGCATTAGCTGTCACAACCGGATGTGGTGAGGATGGCACTTGTGCTTGCAGATCAGCCTCATGGTTCAACAGCTTCTCATGAAGCTCTGAGAATGTGATAGGCAAGTATTTGCTGTGAATAGCATTAGCAACAGACTTGTACTCATCACCAAGTCTGGTAAGAATGATATATGTTAGATCTTCGGCATCCATTTTGTTGCCAAGTAGAGAAAGTGCATCAGAAATGACTCTGATTTGTTGCATATATTCATCTATTGTGCTGGTTCCTTTGAAGCATTGCTTCAGTTTGTTTTTCAGTTGTTTAATGTGTCCTCTTGTGGGTTTTGCATAGGTATCAGCGAGAATAACCCAAGCCTCAAGTGTCGTGGCTGCTGTTGCAATGAGAGGTTGTTGTGCCATCTCAATTGAGCCAAGGAGTGCACTGTGAATGAGGTTGTCTTGCCGGAACCAGAAGACGTATTCTGGACTTGTTTCTTCAGCACCATTGGCAGAAATCGTCATTGATGGCGGTTTGGATTTCTCATCAATGTGTTTGAGTAGATCATAACCTCTAAGGAGAGATTTGATTTGAGCACTCCATGTGATGTAATTTGCAGGTGAGAGTTTGGTCACATTTTGCATATTTACCGTCACAAGGGTTGGTGTGTCTGAGATGCTGATAAGATCCGGACTGGAAACAGAGGAGGTTGGTGTTTGTGGAGCCATTAGATGAAAAGAAAGAGAAAGAAAGAAATGAACATGTCGATTTTAGAATCAATTAGCTCTTGATACCATGTAAACAATGTTATAGAAGTGTTTTCTCTTATATATATTTATGAAATGAATACAGCATGTATATATACAGAGAGACTCCTCATCGTATCTTAAATGTATGAAAATCTTAAGAATACATAGATATCTCAACTAGAATATAGCCGAGATAATGATATTATCCTATAATTTACAATCAAACTTTGCAGATATTCCGGTTATGTAGGTCGAAATGACACAAGGACTTTAAGATGAAGAGAAACCCACGGAAAGTGAAATGGACTAAAGCATACAGAGCTGCTCATGACTAAGGATAAAACATTTGAGTTTGAGAAGAAGAGAAACAGACCTGACCGATATGACAGGAACATAACAGAGAATACTCTCATTGCCATTAAGAAGATTGATAAGATCAGAAGTGAAGACAAGCCAAACATTTAGAAAAGAGGTTGAAGCCGAACAAACAGAATATACTCAAGGAGGATATGAAGGTGCTAATCGAAGACATTGGAATGATAAGGCTCCCAGACAAGATTCAGATAAGATCAAAGTCGATGTCTCTAAAATGAATGTTCAAAACGAAGCCATGGAAGAGTGATTGTGTGGAAGCATTATGATTCATTTAAAAGCTACTCACTCGTTCTAAAGCTGGTGTCATTTGCTTTTGCGAGTTCTCTATAAACAAAAGTGAACGGGTGGTTTTCGTTTTGCCAAGTATTATTAGTGCCTAAAATTTTTTATAGTCCACACAAAAATGTGTACTAAGGAGTTAAATCGATTTAACAACAAAAAAAAAAAAAAAAAACTGGTTTTATCACTTTAATCCTCGGACACTATATATTCCTCTTGAAGAACAATACAAATATCATTTTTATAATGAATTTAGTGAGGATTATTGGTTATAAGATTTTAGTGGATTAAGGATTCCAAGCTAAATTATTTGTTTTGATTTAATGACTTTTGTTATAAAAAAAATTGTTGAAATCTAATGCTATTTTTTCAGTGATTTTTTAATTGAAGTTCAAAATTTATTTTGTATCTTAATGGGTTTGAAAATGTTATAAAGTTCAAAATACAAAGAATAAAATTTGAAAATAAATCATGTTACTTTCAAAATCTTATGATTTTAATAAACAGAACTTCCAAAATCCATAAAATGCATCAACCATTAATACCCTTCAATGTGTCCTAGTCAAATAAATATATTAGAGAAATGCCTAAGGAGTTTTATATGTGAATTAAATTTATGTTACAATGTTATGTGTCTTTTTGTCAAGATTTTTTTTTTTCACTACTTTGCCAAAGTAATGTGTTATTTATAATGTTTCATTGTGAACTAGCCCACCTTTTTGATAATAAAATATAAATTTTTCAACCCCAACTATTGAGTCATATTACAACATACTATTTCACAGAGGCCCGAAGATACTTCACAGTTGTCTCGAAGGGGTTTGCTTTGATTTGGAATAAGTAGGCAACATTCATTTGAGTTTAAAGTAGAATATGATAAATTTAATAGGAGTAGCTTCAGTGACAAATATACATGTAATATTTAGTATGCACTTGCACCCACTAGTTATAGCACATAAAAAATTATAAAAAGGATTAATAGATTGTTTTTACTAAATTAATTAGTTCTTCATATATTTCTATTAATTAAACTATAGTGCACCCACTTAAAAGAGACCTAGATTCGCTCCTGAGTAGCTTGCCATTATATGTGAGAACTAAATGGAATTCACATATCTGATATTAATAAATGCAGTAAAGTTTAAGGCAGCTTTTGATAAAATGGAATCAGAAGACATGTATAACAATTACTTCATGGAGTTTGAGAATGGAAATAAAAGAAATGGATCTCCTTTGAATCTTGATTTTCTTGCGGCTGAAACGTTAGTAAAGTAACTCATAATCTTCTACGAATCTACTTTTGTAGTCTCAACTTCTATTAAAGTGAATTCACATAAGTGTTTTGGCGAAATAGCAAACATGGCATCTAAATCTTATGATGCTTTTAGTAGTGATGCTTCTAATTTTGAGATCAAAGGTAGTGAAATGTATTTTAAGTTTACTAAATATTGGGATGGTTGAAAGAACATCAACAAGATGTTGATAGTTGGTAGTGTATTTAATCCTAGGAAGAATATGCAATTTGCAAATATATGCTTTTAGGAGATGTATGAGGAAGGTACTACTGAGGTTACATATATGGATAAGTCAATTTGTGACGAGCTAAAAGTTATGGTTAAAGAGTATAATGATATATATAATAAGAACGTAAGTTCACAATCACAACCATCTGGATCTATTCAACTCAATCTACACAAGATCAACAAGCAGAAAGGATGGATTCAGTTGAGGATGTTTTGGTTACCTGAGGATTAAGAAGAAGTATAATATATTGTTGACAAAGATAGGGGTTAAGAGCATGAATGAGTTGGATAGTTATTTGATGGATAAAATAGAGAATCCAGAGGTGATGATGGGAGAAGAGTATGATGTACTCTCTTGGTGGAGACTCAATAGTTGCAAATATCCTATCATGTCTGAGATGACGAAAGACTTTTTTCCTATGCATGTATCATCTATAGCCTCTGAAAGTGCCTTTGGCACTAGTAGCAGGATAATAACTCCTTCAAGGAGTTGTCTATCTCACTATATGGTTGAGGTCTTGATTTGTACACAGAAATAGATGAAACAAGACATTAATTTTGAATCCAAAGTGCTTACAAATGCTCAAATAATTGCTGATATGGAGTTTTAAGAGAATCTTGAGGAAGGTACAAGTTTAATTTTTGTTCTTTATTTTTATTTTTTTATATCTTTATGTTCTTTGTAACATTCAATCATCATGTATGGTAATTGTTTAAAAGTACATGTTCATGTTTGATCAAGATATTAGTATCTAATTATGTATTTGACTCTTTTATATTCTTGCAACATGATTTAGCAAGAAGAGTAAGATATTAAGACTTGGAGTTGGAGACATAAAGTTTTTTTCTTTATTGTTTGTTGGTATTTTATCGTGATTGATGATTTTTTATGAATTAGACAAGTTATTCGTTATTGTTATTTTTTGCATTTAAGTTTATTTGATTTTACATATGATAGAAACTTGAATTTATTACATAGATTAATGATGGAGAAAATCGTAATTGATATATTAATTCGGGTTATTTCAAATCATTTCATATATTTATATCCGATTTCAATCCAAAAAATTTGAAACTGAATTAAAATCCTAAATATCTGAAAATCTGATCTCGAACTCGAGGATAACCGAACCGAATCCGATCCGAAGTTCTAAAATACCCGAACATATTCTATATTTGAAAATCCAAATCCAATTGAGTTCAGATATCTGAACGCCTAAGCCTAAATTAAATTATTAGGTCGAAGAATTTATATTTTATGCTTTAAGTTGGGTTGTAGTTTATCTGGATTTATGTTATGTGTATGGTGCAATGTCACTGATTTTGCTGGTGTTTTGCCATCCATGTTCAGGTCAACGGACCAAAACATGTCATTAAGGGGTGTTCAAAGCCTCATGAGGTCAGAATTTTGAACAATCAGAAGAACTGTAAAAGCTTTTTTAGCGTTCAAATGACTGAAATCTAAGGCGTGTTACCGAACACACATGTCAGAACTACCAAAGAGTTTTGGAGCATCCAGTGGAACTGAAGGCTCAGATGGTGCACCAAGTACTCATGTCAGTTAAGAACTTGTTTGAAGAGTACAATAGGTGGTAATGTGTATGTGTTCTTGTTTATATAAGTTGTTTACATCTGAAGTTAGATATTGCAACATAGTAATTATGTGGGTGTATCCTTTTGAGTAATCTAAATTGATCATCCACTCCACTTCATCGCTTCTCTTTCCATTGATAAGTTAGTTGCAGACAATATGACGATTATGGTTTTAATTGTTGATAGAAATTTTAAGGGACATGTTTTGCCTATAATGCATCTAAGATCTTGACTAATTTTCTAAAGACTAGAAAGTCAATTGATACGCTAACACCCATTTTCCACATGGCTCTCACGTGTTGTGATAAATCCAGGTCAGATGATAACAAGTGGTATCAAAATCTAGGTTAAAGATCATCTAGTATTAACTTGTGAATTCAATAATTTGCAAAAATAAAACTAGAGAAATTCTTGGAACTGATAATTTTTAAAAATTCAACAACAAATAAAATTAAGAATTACAAAATAGATCCTGCAGAATTGTCGGAATATATCAGCTCATAGGGGACCACAAAACCGCTGCGTGAAAGCCCACTTCCTAGAAACATCCACAGGATGACTTCCTTCACAATCGACATTAAAGGGGACCCATATAAGAAACAGCACACCAAGATTCCGGAGGATGCATGTAGGCGCGGTGGGCTTGAGAACACCACCGGGTACGACCTTTGGATTTGAAGACTAATATGTGAATCTCAATTCAAATTGCAAGAAAAACCTCTGAAAAGACACCATCTCTGTCCGAGTCTAAACATGTAGGTCCGAAGCTAGCCGCCTAACCTTGCATGAAAGAGAAAAAAAATAGGTCTGAGAATTTAACAAAAGATAAAGGTTCATAAACAAAAGAAGATGGTATATAAAGTTGGCCAACCCAGCACAAGACGGAACGCCAACAACAAAAGAAAGTCGAAAGTGAAAAACTCATGCAAAAGATAGAAAGAAGTGAGAGCAATAGTGTTAGAGAGAGTGCGTTTTCTTTTTATCAGTTCAAATTTAATGACGTGCGTGAATTGTTAGACGACATCATTACCAATAGTTTCAAGAAAAAGAATAAGTAAACCAAAACCAATAGCTAAAAACTTTGAAAGGTCAAGAACGTCATAGATGGGTCCATGTTGTGTTATCTTTGCCCAACATCACTTGCCCTCAAACCACAAATAATCTCTTCAATAATATATTTTATATACTTCCCAATATAGACTGGAAAATGTAGATATAATTGGTAACTACAGATATCTTTTGCCATCCATTTTGGTTGCATCTTTATTTTCATGCTTGCCACGCAATTGATAAAACTGTAGCTGGCTGTATTACTGAGAAGACAGACTATAAATATATTTGCGAACTGAAAAATATCTTTTTTAATCATATGCTCTTACAAAAGAAAATGTCTTATAATATATAATAGGTGTTGGAGTTTAAGAATACAATTTTGAACTGGGTTAATTTAAATGGCGAACCTATTAAGGGCAAAGGTGGGTCAAGTGACCCACCCAAAATTATCATACAAAATATTTTTTTTGTATTAAGTTTATTAAATTTAGTAATTTTAGTGATAAATTTTCAGTAACAACACCTCTAATTTTAAGTATATTATTTAAAAAAAATTAATTTTTAATTATATATTTATAAGCTTTATATTTTGACCTACTTGAAATTATTTTCTAGGTTCGCCACTGATTAATTTAATGTATAGTTTTCAAATTGTTAAATGTCAAGTAATTCAACAATATGTGTTATAAAATAATATGGTTAGATCATCTTTAAAAGAAAATTTATTACTTAAATAGTGTAACATATACAACAATTTTACACATTTTAGCATCTAATATTATATTATGATCTAGGTGGTTTTGTAGGGCACAAGACATTTCGTTCTATGTTCTCTATCCGGTGAAGCAGTTTTATGGTCTCCTCCTTTAATTGGCTCCAAATGTTCTTAGTTTACTCGGTTTTTTCGAACTAATATCCTATTTGGTGGAGTTCTCTTCCTCTTTGCCTCTTAAGGTCCGTATATCTATTGATATCGTCTTTCGTGATAAATTTAAGCTATTTTTTTCTTGGTCTAGGTCTAGTTTTTATGTAAATACTAAAACTCATTTCTTCTAGTAATTCATTTGACTTAGTCCATTTTTAATTAGTCATATGAAAAATAGAATATATATATATGATCTAGACTTATCATTGGACTGAAGAGAAATTATAGAATCTCTCTCTCTCTCTCTCTCTCTCTCTCTCTCTCTCTCTCTCTCTCTCTCTCTCTCTCTCTCTCTCTCAGGTGGCTATCCTGACGGATGGTGTTCCGTCAGTTTTTCTTCCTACGATTCAAAGTCAGTCAGATTTCCGTCTAGAAGTCCACGGAAACCTGACGGATTTGAAGTTGTCAGGATCATCGGTAATTTTCTCTAATTTTTTCTTGTAGTGGTACTTTCTCGAATTATATCTCATAGGTGCAAGTTGTTACTCTAAGCCCAACATAAATTATTTTATCGATTCCGGACTAGGGTTTTGTTCAAAAACAATGTTGTTTTCTAAGGAAAGTAATTAGACCACTAAAAAAACTAACTAATTGTCAAGCATTAGTAATCTCTGGTAAAACATAATTATACTAGAACATTTTAGATGCTGCCATATTAGACCACGTCCATTGATGTTTCTAATGGAGTTCTTAGTGGGTTTTTTAAGATAAAATTGGTTAAACCCTAAAGATTAAATGAACGTAAAAGAAAGAAACATATATTAGAGAGGAATTTTGGACTAATTAAGAACCGAGTACGTGTCAAACACTTATTGGTTTTATTTTTTAAAAAAAAATTTCTTATTTCCCTAAAACTCGTTTTCTTCACAGGCTACTCTAGTGTCTGCGATTTCT
>OVBE01009957.1:0-15506 GCA_900406425.1 Iberis pinnata
ATATATATATTTTAATATTTTTTTAAGAACCCTCTTTAATCACACGGTGAATAAACCGATACTATCATAGACTCATAATCATAGAAAATCATTGCAGTACATAAAGCTTCAACATCATTGACTTCGTCAAAAGTTTCTAAAGCCCATGTTAACTACTGGGCCTCGAATAATTATGCCTTGTTGAGTTTTTCATATTAATTCGCTTCTCTTTTTTTTTCATATCATGTGATTTTTTTTTTACATTAATATTAACTTTGATGTCACATGTCTATATAGTAATTCAAATTCTATAAATATGAAAAAGTTTTACTCATTATATGAATAGTGAGTTTCAGTCTCTAGCATGATAACAAGATAATAACAATGATAATAAGGCAACAACGATGATATAACCAATAAGTCATTTGATCTTTGTCATTCATGTGTAGTTTGAATACCCACACAAATGTCAATATATTAAAATATATAATATTGTGTAACCAAATTTATTAATTTTATATTTATATTCGAAAGAATATTATGTAAATCTTTGTATAAGTTTTACAATTAAAAAAAAAAATTTGATGCATAGTATCTAACATTTTTAATTATAAATTTTATAGAATTTACTTTTCTTTTTGTTTGGATTGTGTTTTGTGTTATAATGGGTTTTTGTTTTCATAATAATGGTAGACTTGTATATGTATTTATTAGGAAAAAACTTATATATTAAACAAGTTTATTTTATTATGGGTTTTTTTTATCACCTATTATGGGTTTTCTTCTTCATCAATGTTTTTTGCTAGTGATACAAATACGATCATAGTTGGTTTTCAATATTTTACATTAAATTTTGTACTCAACTTTTAGCAACACAAAAAATATACTCAAACCCTCGTCTTATATAACAAAATAATAAAAAAAATCTAAATACAGGCATTAAAACATTGATTTGTGGCATACTTGTTTGATATATATATACATTTTTTCCTCCCAAATCCAAATAGATTAACATATTTCTTTAGTTTAATTATATCATCATTCTAGATTTGAAATCTATTTATTTTTATTGCATCGGAAGTTAAATGTTGTTTTAATTTAAAACTCATTCTAAAAATTTAAGTTAGTTTTTTTCATCTGGTTGATCAAAAAGTTAACCAATTACAGATATAAGATATATGTGTCAAACACATGCACTCAAAAGCCAATTGGTTTAAGTATATTTTTATGCTAGTAATGTAGTTATTTAAACTCTAACTCTAATATCTCATCATTGTGTTGATAGTCTATTCATTTCTGAACTTATTAAAAATAATTTAACAGTTTAGTTACACTTACATATACTATCTTTCCTTTTTTTATGACTAGTAAACTTTTATATATGGAATGGCTACCTCTCATGTAATATGTGTGTATAAAATATACATATAATGCAAGCTTTGAGCATTTTTCTGTGAAGAAAGAAAAAAAGAAGAATTTGAATGGAGGATTAAAAGGACAGAAGCATGTGATCTTTGAGGGCGGGCCTTTGAAAATCACATCAATACTATGTATCAAAGGAACTCATCTCTACTTCAATCATTTTCTTAAAACCCATCTCTCCATTTTTACATAAGCCAAAGGTTTCTTTTCGCTGTCTTGGTCTACTTGTTTTGTTCAATTTTGTCCCCTTTATGTATTCTTCCTCACGATTTATTTTAAATTTTATATATAACCTATTCAACAAGGAAGTAGTATAGTGGTTGTCACATATGTTGTATTCTTATAAAAATGAGAAATCAATCATGATCACTTGTTGTTATACAAGTGCAATTCTCCCTTTTAAATGATTTGATTTAATAAACCGAGTACTCATAGTTTAACGTGATAAATAAATATATATATTATATTATATAGTAAAACATTGTCATTCCGCTATATATTTAATTAATTTCTATATTATAACCCCCTTATAACTTTAAATTTTATTTGTAATTTAATTTAAGTAGTAAAGGTTCATTGAAGTAAAACTACATAAGAATTTGACAAAGACCTTGAATTCAGTCATTAGTTTTAATGAAAAGAAAGGTATCATGGACATTTATAAGCTTTTATAATGGACCCTAAGGCTCTCCACATCTGTCTATTAGTAAGAAAAAAACAACCAACAAAAAGAAAAAGAAAAAGAAAAAAGAGAGCTCTTAGTGATATTCATATAGTAGTATTAATTAGTGGGTGGGTCTTATAAACGTTGTACATTTACGGAAGAGCCAATCATGAACCAAAAATGCCGATTGTTCACCCCAAATAAATCCAATTTGTCTTGATTCTAAAAATATATATTTTTTTTCCTTCTTTTAATATCGATTGATTTGCCAATAATGGGCCTTCACCAATATAACTTCAAGCTCTCAAATGACAATTGCATGCCACCTAATTGAAAAGATGGTCCGATATTTTGTTATTCACACTACAACTTAGTGTCTCATTATGTAAATTTGGATTTAAAAATGTTATCCAAGATACTAGTGCAAGTGTGCAACCCTTCTTAATTTGTGGAACCGTTTTCTATATTTTGTGTACTAATAAATAATATTGTTCAAATTATATGTGAAGGTTAATATATATGCCATTACTATGGTTATTATGGTCTGTTTCCAATGGTTTTCCGTGGGAAGGGTCACACACCACATGGAATAGTCAACTTTGCAATTGTAAAATCAAGAGAATGGTCATTCGCCAATGAACAACATGCAGTATCTAATTCATGTCCACAATCATGCAGTATGATTTCAATTCACCAGGACCAGTTGGATACTCTAGTGGTCTGTTTTGTCGATAGATCATGGAAACAGGAAAATTTTACGTATGGTCTAGGCTGGGTGCTACAATTACATAATAGAAGTGTAGATATTTTAGGCATGTAGGGATTCTACCGCTATCCATCTCCTTTACATACTGAACTGCATAGCCTACTCTGGGCAATGGTGGCTCTCAAAGAGAAGGGAAGATATTGTAGTCTTTTTGTTCCTGATTATGTCGAGTTGACCCAAATGGTGTCTACGCCAACAGAGTGGCCCACTTTTGCAGCTAAATTAGAGTTATTAGCTAGTCTTAAGAATCATTATCTTGACTTTAAGTTGGTCCACCAACCACGGGTGACTAACTCAAGAGCAGATTTATTAGCTAAAAAATCCAAAGATCGGAACAAACTTTTTTTTTTTATTGGCGCTTCTTTACCTTATTGGTGTGTAGACTCAATAACAAAGAAGTACGTTCGTAAAAAAAAATAATATATATATATATATGTCATTACACTTTCAATACAATTTTTATTTTTATTCACTTACATCCGAATCTGCAACTCGTGTTTCAGAAGAAAAAAAATGAGAAAAAAAATGATTTTGATTGAATATACGAGTGATGAAGAAACTTAAAAAATGATTTTGTGATTTCACAAATTTTCACGGATCATAATAAATGAGGTGTGATTTTTATGCAAATTAATTTAGTTTTTTCATCATAAAATTAATTAAGTTAACTTTTTTTTTTGTTCAACAAATCCACATTTTTTTTTTACATTACCTACTGAACATCTATTTTATTATTAAGTAATATCTAAAGTTTTAGCAAATATTAGAATAAGAAATCATGTTAATTATATGTAATATCTATTTTACAGAAAAACATCATCAATTTTAAACCAAGATAAATTATATATGGCTTATACAAAAAATTACAAAAAGCCACATAACTTCCAATGTTTGCATAATTATTTTTTAGATATCACTTTAAGTTTGATCAAAATTTTCAATTAAAATAATACAAGAGATTCCATTACATATAGAAAGAAAGAAAAAACATATTAAAATATATACGTGTAAACACAAAGAAAAAAATATACATATCACATAAGCCAATATATATACTCACTATACGCTATAGTTTGAAAGTTGGAATAGAGAAATATGTATAAAAGCTCTTTTTCATTTCAGACAATAATAATAATAATTAATTAAAACTACATTGGTCTTTTCCAACAAATTCGACTGGCCACTTAGATGGCTGCAAAAGCAGCCAACCCACTAATTTTAATTAAATCACAAAACCAAATCTTTTTCTCCATGGCCATATATAAATTCATATTTATTAAATTATAGTTTAGATTTCAATCTAGATCCGCCTTCTATACATGTTTTGGATGCAGAAATTAACACCTATGTTAGTGGTTTTCATCACAATTATTGTAATCTTTTTTTTGTGTTTCTTACTTTTGATGTTTAAATTTTTGGTTATGGTATTATTCCAATTTAAATAACGGGTGTTAGCAATAGTATCTATCGTGATATTTTAAATTATTTGAAAGGCCAAAATTTAAAATAAAAAATAGACTAATTTTTTTTATAGTTTTTTGAATTATGAGCCATTTTTAACTGAAATTTAATAATTTAAAAAATGTGCATACTCATGTTTACTCTATTTGAATTCAAGATCATATTTGGATTCAAGACCGGTTCTGGTTAGCAACCGTCTCTATATACAAACGAAAACCATTAATTAAGCTAAACTAAGGAAACATGATACGATATGTGGACCGTTTGTTATATAACAGAAATTGTGTACATTATTAGTCTTCAAAGAAAGTTAATGCTTTAAAATACACGTAATATTATTATATCATAAATGTGGAACTAGATTCAAGAAGCCTAACTTTGTCCCCAAAAAATCACTATATTTAAATCAAGTAGCCAACAAATGGAATTAGATTCAACGATATATCGTTGAGTTAAATATTTGATTCATCCGGCTACTTTTATCATCAATATATATACTCCTTTAATTTTTCCAACTCAACTAGTGTTATATTGAATTATTGATGGTAGTGATTGCGAATATAATATGATTCTACATATAATGTATGGTTAAAATACTTGTAAGATGATTTTTGCAGGTTTGATTGCCAAAATGTCTGGAAACCTAATTGAATGGAGATGTACTATGTAACTCTTGGTGATGAGTACAATTCATGCCAAGGATCATAATTATGTAGGTGGCTCAGAAAGAATAAAAAATTATTTAACTTTCAGTGAGTTAATTATAAGTAGCAAAAAGAATTAAGACCACCATTTCGAATCCCTTGAAAGAAGTGATTTACATCTTAAACATGTATTATCAATTGTTGATTCCGGGAATCGAAAGAGATTAAAGGCCAAATGTCCGGAATATCTAAGGTTTATATATATAAAAAAAAAGAATTAAAATCGTAGGAAAAGACCGAAATTCATTTATCAATTCGACTCAACTACTCGATCACTTCAAAAAATAGGATGCCTCTTATTTAGAATACACACAATTTAGAAGGGAAAATCTGGATTTAGAGATAATTTCTCTAAATCTAAACCAACTTGCATAATTAACACAAAACTCTAAGTTACCGGCTTTCTCTGTAAAATATCTATGTTAATACAAAAATCTTTAAAATACGAACTTAAAATCATATAGAACTAATTTGAGCTAAGTGTGATCTTGATTTAACAGTAAAGTACATGTCTTTTTAATCACATATATAAACTTTCATCAAAGAGGTTCAATATTGAAAGGAAAACAAGAAAGAATGCCATATATATACATCACATGTATTGCAACTTGTATTCGATTTTAGACTGATTATATATAAAACTAATTAAACTCAGTAGTTTATGAAAGAATGAAGATAGATCATAGAATTGGCCAGTGTTATAAAAATATCCATTATCATACTTGAAATTGGAATACAAATCTAGTTTGGATCCAAACATTTAAAACAAGAATAGTATATCAAATGTCACTTCTTGAAAATGGCACTCATTCATATAAATAATTGCTTACACACATCACAAATTACACAACTATATACAATAATATGTCAAACCAACAAGCCATTTTAAAATATATATATATATATACACAGATCGGAGTATGTGAGCTGTTGATATACACACCAAAAGTCATATATTACATCGAAAATTAATCGATTATAATAAAAATCCAAATCATAGAAAATTTAAAAATACATAAAAAAAGAGAGTATAATTAATTAATTATTGAAAATCAAGCGTTAGGTGGAGAATACTCACAAACAACCTCCGTATCAACTTCCTTCCGGTGAAAATTCCGGTGACAACCACAAGCAGCACATCTCAAAGCATCGACGGTTCCTTCATCTCCGGCAGCCATAAACTCACGGCAACCATCGACGGCGTAACCTCCGATGTTAGCAGCATGATTCTTTTGACACTCAACGTAACGGATGTTACTAATCTCTGATGAAGAAGAAGAAGTAGTCCAAGACGACGTCGTGTTTGAGTTTCTTGATCTTTGCTTTATTACTGTCTGCCTCTTCTTCATCACGATCTGTCAAGTGAAACCCTAGTTTGTTTTTGCTTTTGGTTTATATATTGTAAAATGGCTCTTTGGTCATATGAAAGAGTCTTTGTGAAAATGAAGTGAAGACTAGAAGGTGTGTACTTGTTACCTTTTATAAATAGTTAGGCTGATTTATAATCTAACCCTATATGACTTTAATTATATATTAATTCCACCAAAGTAGCTTGAAAAATGGGCTACATTTTCCACTAAAATACTTATTTTGTAATTATCTATTTTTGCATATAAGGTGCTACTCTCAGTCTATGCATACATATTAATATAATGAATTATGAATATATATGTATATACTTGATCTTATTTATGTATTTTATTAATAAATAACTCAATATTTGAAAACTGGAAAAACTACCAAACTGCTAAACAATAATTCATTTAATTGTAACATATGTTTACTATATATAAAAACTTAGTATGTATTAATGTATATAATATTAAATGGGAGTGGTTTTGTCTCTCTGTCGAATGTCGATATAAAAATATTCATTCTCTTCCATTATTTCACCCTATTCCTATTGTCATCATTTTCAAACTTTATAGAAAATTATTATGAATGTCCAAAATAATTGAATAAAATAATTAAGTGACATAGTAAAAAACAACGAAATAGTGAATAACAACGAAAAAAACACATTGATGTTTTCTTTTTGTCATGCATTGATGTTAGAATCTGTATAATTTTTAGACCAAAAAGATGATTTCTAGTGCTAATTCATGTGCTACACAGGGAAGTTTTTTTGGATATATATATATATATATATATATATATATATACATTTAAAAACGAGTAGAGAATTAGTAGCCAGCTTTATTTTACCATGAGACCACGTGATTTGTATTATACAGATAGTTGAATTAAATATAGAATAAGATAATTACATTATTTGAGTAGATAGATTAAATGCGAATTCGACTCAGTCCAATGGATTTGCTCTCAGCAAGCGACAATGACAGATTAATATTGCAATGCAATCGCATTTTCCATCACATTTTTTATAAAAATTCTGAAATTATATTGAATTATAAGGGTTTATATCACAAATTAATAAAATTGAATTATAAGGGTTTAAAATTTTGAAAAAAATTGTTGTGACAAAGGTTAAATTTTTTGGATGTTGGTTCATTAATTAGAATTTATGAATTAGTGTTGAAAGGATTAGAATTTAGTTTTGAGGGGTTAGAGTTTACTTATTTTTGAAGTTTTATTAGATTTATGGTATTCTAAAAACAAAAGTATTTCTGTGGTGTTTTTGAAATAACTAGAAATTTATTGTATTTTTTAAATACAAACTAAAAAGTGACATTTTTAAAAAACCTCAAACATAATCCTGTATGGTTATTACAAAATCATCTGTATACGATTATGTCAAAATAATAGCGGAATATCATTCACATGGACATACAAATACTAGAATAAATAAAATGTCATAATCGCAGATCATGCTATAAAAAGAAACATAATCGATGTATTTAATTAAAGCCGAAGATCACGGACGAATGTCACAATGTTCATTTCTCAAATGAATAAATTAATTAATTAGATTTTAATCAATCTTTGGTGACGAGTTTGGTCTTTTTTTTAGATAACAAATGGTTTAATTTTTTATATTAAATATCATAAATCAATTTAAAATTACGACTGCTTTTTTATTTTTAGAGATGGAACTCTCATATATATATATATATATATAAGAGTCTATTTATTTTTATTTGAAACCACACCACATATATATAGATAGATAAATGTGGAATTAGGTTGAAAAGACTGCTTCTCACCAACCTTGCCCTACTCGTGAAATTTAAAATCACATAAACCCCTAAAAATCAACTTATTTTTATTATTGTTATATTTATTAGTCAATATCGTATCTACTCGTCATAAAGTTTTTGATCAATATCAGAGTGGGATTGATAAATTAATTACTATAACCTATTATACTCCATTTGTTTCATATATTATTTGATGTTTAATAGTTTTGTATGTTTATTAAAATAATCACAAAAAACATTATTTGATTTATCTGTTTTCGGTACTTAACTACATCTAATATAACCAATTATAAATGTTTTATAATTTTAATTTTCCTATATAAAAATTAAAAAGATCATTTAAAATATAAAACAAAACAAATCCCTAACGTTTTAACAGAGTGAGTGTTAATATATTTCTTTTCTTTTTTGGTCAAGAGTGAGTGTTAATATACTATGATGCGAATATTTATCTGCAGCATTGAAAAGTCAGATAATTAAAGACGAATGATACGAGGGAAGGCACATAATGATTATTAAACATCAAATCTATGATTATTTTAAGAAACTAATTAATATTTGGGAAGCTAAACATCAAATCTGCTTTTTATTGTCTCTTTGTCTGTCAATTGCTTTGATAATTCAATTTTTCTTTCCTTAACCTATGGGAAAAATACCTAAAAAAATATTCAAACTTTTATTATATTTGTTATTTTAATACCTAAACTATTTTGGTTGCATCTTATTGAATCAAGACTTAACAACTAAGTTTAGGTCTTTGATATTGTGGATAAAAATTAAAGTAATTTTAAGAAGAATTTCATATATATTTCGGAATAATTATATGGGTATTTATATTAGAAATACATGCTTAAAACCCTAGTTACATGAATTAACCTAATGGCCTCGAGCTGGAAGGCCCAGCTCGTCAGATCGGCCCATATAGGTTCTGCCCTTTTAAGTCCCCTTTTTCTCCTTCAGGTCGGTGTCCATATGGGCATTCGGTCGCAATAGGCTTTTTGGGCAGGTGCTATACGTGGTATCAACAGTTAGTCTCCCCTAGGTCGGCGACGAGTTGGCAAGTCGGCGATTGAGCTTATAAGAATAAAAGTTTATTTCGGCTGAAGTGCATTAAATGCTCCTATTGCCTTTTACGAATCATTTTTGTAGGGGAAGCTAGAGAGTCACACATTTACATATTCCCACGCGCAATGATTTCGCTCCTCGGTAACCGTCGTCTCTCCATGGTATAAATACCCCTCTGCCTCTTCATTCTCATACTTCACTTTTCAGAATTTCTTCACAGGTAGAATCGCTCTCCCTTCTCTCTTCTTTTTCTCTCTAGAATTTTCAACTCGGCAGTATATCTCTAATAACTCGCCTTTAAGCTATGTCCACCTCTCGTGTAAACCCTAACGAATCTTCAGCCTCTTGCGATGATCTGAGCATCGCCGAATTAGAGGTAGCTCTTGAAGAACGAGCTCCTCGAGGAAATTGGGTTTCTCCAGACGACGAGCTAACAGGTCTCGCGCCTACCAAAATGTTCAGAGAAAAAAATCCGGGATCTCATTTTAGAGTTCCCTTTTTTAATGGGATTTTGGTCTTGATTCCCAAACCACATGAACGACCTTGGGATTGTCCCCAAGGTTACATATGTCTATATGAGTCCCTTTTCAGGAGATGCCACGTTTGGCTTCCCTTGCTGAAGATGCTGATCTCGTACTGCGCGAGACGGAAGACCGCCATTTCGCAGTTATCTGCTCCTTCGATCAGACAGATGATAGCCATGATGGCTCATGCTCACAAGTTCAACATGGAGCTCGGCGTTAGGTACCTGAGAACATGTCATCAATCAACCTGATAGTGCAGAAGAAGAAAAAGTTGAACACAGACTTTGTCTACATCAACTTTAAACCCCAGTATAAGTTGATTACTGTAGGTCCAGGAGATAAGATCCATGGTTGGAAGGCAAAATATTTCTTTTTGAAGGTTGTCCGAGAGTCCGTCAATGATGTCGGAAGAATCCTGAAAAGGAAGTGGGCAGAAACCTTTGGTAGATACCACCTAGGACCACCGAGCTGACACTTGTAAAATGTTGATAAATCTAATTCGACTTTTGTTGTTATTTGCAGAGTTGCATTTCAACACTGGTCCCTTTTCGTCGAGCTTTCTTGAAGACGTTGAGGGGTTTCGGAGGGCAGGAACCTATCATATTAATCAGTTAGATCTCTGACGTATTCAAGAAAGCATCTGTTCATCAACTCTGGTAAGGTTATGAGGGAATTTATCGTGTAACTGCATGAGTATTCGTCTAACTGTGACTTGTCTTTTTGCAGCCAGCTGGGATCTCAACATCTGTCCCGTCAAGAAAATCAAAAGGATGGGTCGCTCAAAACCTATAGCTGATTATGCTTCCGAGCTGGAGAAGTCAGCTTCTAGCTCGAAGAGGAAACTCGAGAAAAAGTCTGGTTCTATGGGTAGCGAAGATCCCTACCCTGCTTTGATAACCAGGAAAAGGCGCCGATCTAACTAGGATCGCGAGTCTCGCGAAGTGGTAGTAATCGAGGAGACTGAAGAGCCGAGCTCGGCTGTTGTTCCGACTTAGGAGCAAAGCTTGAGGGAAGAAAAGGTCCCTGCTGAGGGACAAACAGTAAATGAAGGTGTTCCTACTGGGGAACATCAACAACAAGAAAATGCTGCTGAGCAGCAACATAAAGTTCATGATGAGGAAGTTCGTGCTAGTGACCCATCTGTTCCACTGCCTGCTCCTGCTAGTGGAACTCCAACGACCTCTCAAATGCTAGGAGAGATGACTGGGGATATAGAGCCCCTTTATGCTAGTTTGGAAACATTTGCTGAAGAGCTTCCTCATCTCCTTGGGGCAGGTGGTGATGATGAGGACGAGGAAGAGGAGAAGAAAGCGGAGGATGAGGCTGCGAATCCTCAAAATATTGAGGGAGGGAGCTCCCAAACTGAGAGGCAGGACAACTCACGAGGACGCTGGGCTTTCTTGTTTACACATAGGGGCACACCGTTTGCGCATGATAAGCAAGCGTGCGCAGGTTTGGTGAACCTCCTCAAGGCCAACGGTCTTATCATTCCGACTGTAGATCGGATGATGGCTCCTGAATTTTACGAAATAGTATCTCGGCAAGCTTGCCAGGTGAGTTCTTTCTTTTGTTCCTCTTTCTTGTTTTACTGAATAAATGCTAACTCGCCTATGTATTTGATGTGTAGACTTTGGCGACAACCAACGAGCTCGACGCTTTTTATAAAACAAGCTTTGATCTTTGTTCGGTAATGAGGATGAGTTGGTCAGGTTGTCGCAGTTGGTTGACCAGGGAAAAAAACGCTTCGCCAAAGATTGGCTAAAATTGAACAAGCAAAAGGAGGTGATTAAGCAGCTGACAACCCAAGTAGCTGCCATGAAGAGGATGCTAAGTGAAACTGCAGCATCTACTACTAATGATCTTGCCGCTCTGAGGGCTGAGCTTCAAAACACATATGAGGTTGCCGTGAGAGATCTTGTCATTCAGCAAGTCATCCTGGAGCAAACGGGTGTCGATTTCTTCGAGCTGCGATAGGCTTATGCTGCCCTCGAAAAATTGCATGAGGGCGAAATGAAAAGGCTTCGACTCTCCCAAGTTTCATAAGTCGCACTAATGCGGCGAGAGACTCAGGTTGAGTGTGCAACAAAGCTCGAAAAGCTTCAGCGTCACGTGGAGGACCAAGACAAGGTTGATCCCATTATTCAGGCGTATTCCCAAGCTAAGGAAACTTGAGACTGTGTGCAGATCATAGTGGCAGAAGGTAGAACTATGCCTTCGGAGCTGATGGCAACGCTCGAGGCAAATGTTGCAAAGTACCAGATGCAGTACGAAGAATTGGACATAACCGACATGACACCTAAAGACTTCGTCTTCTGACCTTCATTCAACGAGCATGGTTCGAATCTAATTCGTCCAGTCCAGGAGGTTCGGAAGATTCTGCTGAGGTCCCCCCTGCTACTCCAGCGACGCTGATAGTGTAGCTGTTCCTTTGGAGTAACTTTCATAGTTTTCTTAGGATTGGGGTCGGCCTTTCTTGTACTTCTTGTGAACCTTGGGGGTAGTTGTCGTGTTTTCTTAGGGTTTGGATATGTCTTATATGTCGGTGTTTTTGCTGTTATTTTCATAAGGATATATGTTTCCAGATTTGTGCATCTGCTAGGTCGTTGTTATTTTCTTTACAAACTTTTTGTAATGTTGGTACCTTTTGATAATGCAAATAGAGCTACGGCTCGGCGTATTATTTTGCACGAGACTCTGTTTGTAAACTCGTAGTTTAGTAAGCATGCTTGTTCGTGAAAGGAAAACTTTGATTTTGCCATGTCGGTTAGTTGTGAACCAGAGTTCGGCTTTGTTTTTACTTTTGTAAAATATGGCTAAGTTATAAGTGGATATTTCTCTAATCCTTGTGCGAACTGAACATCCACCCGATCAAAAGCCTGAAGGAGGCGGCTTGCAGATCGTCCCTTCTGACAAATGATCTATCGAGAAAAACTTTAGTTTCGTTAATACTCTCGGTTGGAGTATGCGAGTCGGAACTTGACTTTTGAGGTGATACTTATGCTTGAACGTTGTAACATTGCACACGTTCAATACTCATCTTTAGGAGTACGTGAATCGGAACTCGGCTTTTTTTAAAATGGAGACTTAAGCTTGAATGTTGTGACTTTGCACGTGTTCAGTACTCATCTTTAGGAGTACGTGAGATAGATCTTGGCTTTGTTAAAGGTCTTTGAGCCATGATGAGAAAAATTTGATCTCGCCGACATCCCCGTTTAGGTGCAGGGTATGTGCGAATTATAGCTTGGCTTTAGTTTATAGTTTTTTGAAGTTTGTTTGTAAAGGTATAGTTGGTATAGTTAGGTGTGTTAATACTGTAAAGGGCGCCGAGACTGACTCGGAAATCGTTGAATATGTGGACAAATAATTTTTATTAAGTGAAATAGCTACACCCAGTGGGTTGCCTACGTACCCTGATAACAGGGATCAAGCAAGGTCGTAGTTCACGGTACAAAGAAACCTAAGAATAGAAACTCTTAAGTTTGGTTGCATTCCAAGAGTTCGAGATCGGCGTTCCGTCTGGAGCTTTCAGTTTGCATACCCCAGGTTTGACTATCTTGGACACTTTGTATGGGCCTTCCCACCGAGCTCCCAGTTTACCAGCGTTTTCTTCTGCTGTGTTTGCGTAGGTCATTCGTAAGACCAAGTCTTCTTCTTTGAATCTTCTCTGCTTGACGCCTTTGTTGTAATATTTCTTCGTGGTTTGTTGATAGGCGTGTATCCGATATAGTGCTCTATCTCGTATCTCCTCAATGTCATCAAGGGAATCGAGGAGCATGGCATCGTTAATGACTTTGTTTTCTGGCAACTTGTCTCGGCGTAAACTGAATACTGCTGCTTCTGATGGTGCTAGGGCTTCAATTATGTGGGGCAAGGAGAATGGTGTCTGATTGGTAGACTGCCGAGGTGTAGTTCGGTAGGACCATAAAACGCTATCCAGCTCGTCGACCCAGAGTCCTTTTTTAGAATTGACTCATTTCTTCAGTCCGTCAACTATAGATTTATTGATGGCTTTGACCTGCCTATTTTCCTGTGGGTACCTCGGTGTGGAGTGGTTCAGCCGGATGTTCCACCTGTAACATGAGCAATAAGTAGCTTGTTAGTGTAAAACAATGTAGTTGTCTGGGGTGTGGCTGGTTTTCCGTCCACTTGTCGCATAAAGCCTTTACTATTTTTGCACATAAGTTGGTGCCATTATCCGTCATGATTTTGTACGGGATGCGGTGCCGACAAATTATGTTTTTCCATATGAAGTCTTGTACCTGAAATACTCATATATAACATAGGTCGTTAATGACCATGTACATAGGAATCATTGTGCTGAACTAAGAGTATGTGGTGTTTGGACACGAAACCTGTTTTTCTTTGACCGATGTGTACGATTCTGCTTCGACCCATTTGGTAAAGTAGTCGGTCATTACTAGCAGGAATTTGTGCTTGTTCGTTGCGATCGGAAAAGGTCCCGCTATGTCCATTCCCTATTTCATGAATGGATAGGGGTTTGCTGAAGCGTTTAGCGGTTCGGTGGGTGCATGATTAGTTGGTCCATATCGCTGGCACATATCACATCGCTTGGTGAACTCCTGGCTGTCATGCAGCATCGTCGGCCAGTAGTGTCCGTGCTTCTTTATGCGTAAAGCTAGGTAGCGCCCGCTAGAATGACTTCCGCCGGCTCCTTCGTGGAGTTTGGCAAGAACTTGCTGCACTTCGTCTCCGTTGATGCACCATGGTAGGATTCTGGAGGTGGATCGTTTGTAGAGTTGTTCGTCAACGACAATGTATCTTGCTGCTTTGACTCGAATTCGTCGTGTTGCCCATTTATCTTCGGGTTCTTTTCCTATAAGAATGTAATCTTTTATCTCGGTGCGCCAGTCGGGTTTGCCTTGCTAGTCTTGTTCTCGTTCGAAGGAAACTAGCTCGTCGATGGCGTTAGCCATCATGGTGGTGATGCTTGGTGAAGTTAGGTACTCCATAGGGATGATTCGCTTCAATTCAAGCTCGTTGGTGGAAGCCATGTTGGCCAGTGTGTCGGAAAACTGGTTTTTGGTCCTATGAATTTTGGTGAGCTCGAAACTTTTGAACTCGCTTGCCTTCTCTTGAACCATTTGGTGGTATTGCAGCATCCGGTCGTTCTTTGCGGTATATTCTCCGCTGAATTGGCTGGTGATGAGCTGGGAGTCGCTGGAAACCATGTATGCGCGAAGCACCAAGGTTCTTGGCAAGTCGTAGCCCTACTAACAACGCTTCGTACTCTTCCTCGTTGTTGGACACTTCAAATTTTAACCTGAAAGCTTATTCAAGTACTTCTCCTGCACCTGACCCTTGCTTCCTTCGTGATTCGTTGACATAAAGTTTCCATACGTCTGGTGGTGGTGTATTATGTGCTTCGGGTGGGATTTCGGCAAGGAAATCTGAAAGAACCTGGGTCTTTGAACTCGTTCGATTTCGATACTCCACGTCATATTCACTAAGCTCGACTGCCTATTTGGTTAGTCTTCCAGACTGGTTTTGGCTATGGAGGATAGTGCGTAATGGCTGGTTACTGAGCACAAGGATGGTATATGACTGGAAGTAAGGTTGTAGTTTTCGAGCTACGGATATTACTGCTAGTGTTATCTTTTCGATGGGTGGGTTCCGTGTCTCGGCGTTGTTGAGCAACTTGCTGACGTAGAAGATCGGTTTCTGCTCTCCTTGGTTTTCCTTTACAAGGACTGATGTCTCTGAATTTTAGTAGTTTTTAGAAGTCATTTACTCTTATTTTAGGAT
>OVBE01009958.1:0-15502 GCA_900406425.1 Iberis pinnata
ATATTATATATATATATATATATATCTAATTATATAAAGCGAAATGACTGAAAATAACTTACTAGATTGTGACATGTGTCAGATTTAACTTAGATCATGACATGTGTCAAACCTTTTAGGAAATTGCATATTTTATTTTAATTTTTCATATATTATAAAATAAAAAATTTAAAGAATTAAATATGAGAAAATTAATAAGTAAAATATCGAAAAGGAAAACATAAAACAGAGAATAGAAAAACAATAAAAGATTTAACTTTGATTGTGACACATGTCAAACATTTATAGAAAATTATTTTAAAATTATTTTTTTTATATATCATACAATAGAAATTTTGAAGAATTAAATAGGTATATATAAAATTAATTTTAAAAAGAAAAAATTAGTAAGTAAATTACCAAAAAGGAAAAAATCGTAAAAATATAAAATATCAGAAAAATAAAAATTAACAATCATATATATTTGATTATATAAATTAGAATATAATTAATATGAATGTAACATGTATCAAATTTAATTTGGATAGTGACAAAAAATTGACAAATATTCTTAGTAAATTTAGCTTTTCATATTAATTTTTTGTGTATCATAAAATGAAAATTCTGAATAATAATGTAAAATTATAAATAATAATAATTATAATATATAAGAAAGAAAAATTTTGTAAAAATGTCAAATAGTTTTAAAAGACTATATGTTTACATGAAAAATATATAGAATTGCAAGTGATAACAAACTTTTTAAAACCTTTAGAAAAGTGTTTCCAATTTTCTAAATAATATGAAAATATAATTATTGCTTTAAAATATATGTTACCAATAGCAAAACACGTATTTAAAAAAAAATTAATTATATAAATATTAATATTATAAGTTATTAATTTTATAATAAAATATATGTTTTTTACGTATTATGCGGGTATTTATCTAGTGTATATATATATATATATAATTTTATAATTATCATAAATAATAAATCAATTTTTTTTAAAAGACTTGCACCGCCATAAGAATCAAGTTGGACCTTCTCTCTCCAAAAAAGCGATTGAAGCTTTTCCAGAAACCCTAAGCGCCGTTCCTCTTCAAGCCTCTTGACCGGCGGCCGACGGATTCTTTAGCGCCAACGCCGGTCTCCGTTTTTCTTCTTTAAGCTTGTACAGCGGCTATCTTCTCACGTGGTTTGATTTTCGCGGTTCTAGGGTCCTCTCCTGTTATCCTTGTCGCGTGAGATCCGGTGTCTCAGATTCGGCTCAAACATTGATGCCGGAGGTACAGTGCCAGATCTCTTTGGATCGACGGTTCCGCTTCGAGCGACCGCTCTCCTTTTGGGTATCGAGTTTCAGATTTTGAATCTGGTCTCGCCGATTCCGGCGTTTGCCTCTCCCTCTCATCTGATCAGATTAAGATCCCTTCTGGTAAGGATGTGTGCTCCCTATCCTTTGCTGGTGGTAGGTCTCTGTTTGGATTTCAAGGTTGTTGGTTTCGCTAGACGAGTGTCGTTAGAAGGGTTAGGTTTTCCTGTTTTTGACCGGTGATTTCTTCAAGCCTTTTTTGGTTTTTGAAGTTTGTGTTCGGTGTAGAGACCTGTCTTGCGCTGTGATTTAATCTTTATTTAGTGAAGGTCTAGCTTCGGATGTTGTTGTTATCCGGTTCTGGTTTGATGCGGAATCAACCCCTATCCTTTGTTGAATGTTTCTTCTAGAGCTTTGGATTGTTGCCACCAATCTTTCGTCTCAGCTTTACCCAGTTTTAGGATGCGATGGCTTTATCCGGCAGTTGGTAGACATCATTGTGGTCGTCTCTTCTGTTTATTCTCTCTAACGATTGAGAGTATATGGGCTTCGCTTTCCTTAAACATTGTGACTTGTAGGCGTTCTGAATTAAGCTAGGGATAGTATTCTATTCCTTTGTTTAGTTTCGGTTTATGATTGTTGTTTAGTTTCCGAGGTTTGTTTTGTTCCTCTGGCTTAGCTTTCGGTTTATCTTTCGTCTCCGGTTTTGGTTTGTAACATTGTACTTCTATTTGCTTCAATCTAATAGACGTCAAAAAAAAAAAAAAAAAAAAAAAAACAAAAAAAAANTAACATTTCTTGAGATTTAGACCATTGAAATCTCCTGTGGATTGTCTTTTTACAAAATCCAAATATCACTTTCGAAAAAGTGTGAAGAGGTAAAAAACAAACAAACACACACACAAGCGTGTAGTATAGAAAGAGAGAGAGAGTCAAAACACCATTTCATCTTAAGAGTAGCTTCAACGAAAGTAACCATAGAGTTCCAAGTAACAAATGCAAAAGTTCCAAGGAGTTGATGTATCTGCTGTTGAACCAGTAAGAACCAGCCTGAAAAACCTAAAAGGAAGTAATGCATTTGCAGCTGTAATTGGCCATGATGCAAACTGACCAGCCTTGCACATTGTTTGATCATCTTCATGGACTCTTAAGTCTGTCCATGTTTCTCCATTCATTGATCCCTTCACAACAACACCAAAATTTTCCTAAGCAGCTTGTCTTAATAAGACACTAAGTCTAGGCAGAGGCGGCTTACATGGGGGGACAAGTGGTGCGCCGCTGTCCCATATACGGTTAATTTAGGGGTTTTATCTTTTTGTTTTTGGAAAATTATTGTGTTTTGCTCAGCTGCCCATAATATTTTTGAGACGGCCATGAGTCTAGGCTAAATGATTTAAAGATGAGATATACCTGAAACTTCCAGGACCTTGTGTATGCTCTTGATCCATCTTGTCTGAAAGTGTAGTAGTTGCACATAAGCTACATTAAAACAATCCTAACCGGTTTAGTTCAGATCTAAAAGCTTTGTGTCTTTATGAAAACAGAGTATGTGATTGAAAGAGAAGAAGACCTGATGATTTTCGCCTAAATCCACCATCCACCAAGATGATATATGGCCATCTTCTTCCTTTCTAGGTCCTGCAAAGGAAGTACCCTGGTGCAAAAACACGTCGAAAAGCATATGATTTAGAGATTAATTGTATGTTACGCCTTAAGACTAGGTAAGTCCAAAGACTTGGTGAATCGTACCACATAGGTTTTTGAAGCTAAAGCCTTTGGATCAGTGAATCTAGAAGTAGGGCTACTCGATGTAATGACGATTTTCTGAAGACATAGCGAATTCAAAGCATAAGGAACTATTGATCCAGTAGAAAGAAAGAGTGTAATATGAAAATGAGTTTAACCTTTGCGAGAACGGGGTTAACCCATTGATGACTACCATAAGATGTACCCACATAGTGAAGCACACCATTACTATCTCCATCACGTATGTACTGAAGCTCCTTGAAACTCGATCTCCGATGTTGGAACCTTAAACTAAAGGTAAAAAGCTTTAATAACTGACTAATCTGAAAGATGTTTGATATCAATAAGATACATGAATTTTGTAATTCTTACATTGGTTCATTTCCCGAACATGTTAATCGAGAAGCCAGAAAGGTCACAGCCTCCTTGACCTGTACACAACAAAGATAAGAGAGGGATTCGAAAGAAGAAAACTGCTGAACCGAAATCATTAAAATGAAACAAAAAGCTTACAAGACGATGGAATACTGAGATTTTTCGGCTTAGGTTGCTCTGTTCTAACTGCGAGATCATTAAAGCGTAAATGGTATCAAGCATAATCGATACAACTGAACATGATAAAGAATGGTCAGGATCTACTTTACCTTCTCAAGCAACTCATATGGCAATAAAGAGAAGCGTACATGAGGCAACAGATAATCAAGTGATTTAAGCCTTTCTTTGAACATAATCTCTGGACTAGAATAGTTCATAAGCTCATCTACAGTTTCCCAACTACGCGACTCCTCAGCTTTCATGCACCACATGAGAACAGCATCAAGAATCTTTACTTCAGATGTAACTGTCAAATCTGCAGACTGCAAAATCCAAGTTTTAATATAGACTGCACAGTGCATGAGCAACAACTTTAATCCTAGAGAACTAAATGCAACACACCTCAAGGATATCACTGAAAGTGGTCTGATCTAAAAAGACAAAGTCCAAACTTGCGGTGGTACAATAGTCGAAATGCATTGAGAACTTCCTCTTACACATCTCTTCAATGAGTTTACACGATGAGATAGACGACACCACTTGAAGAACAGAGCATACAGAATCCTGCAACAAAGTTCAAAAGTTAGCTTGAGAACAAGCCCTATCCAAATTTCTCTGCTTCCGCGTCCAATAAAAAGAACTATTCTTGATGTATGATCTTCTTCCCAAAATGAGAACACCATCCCTGCATGTAATATATACAATGGAACAATATTAATATCTTTGACTTTGTATTGTTTTTCTCTTATCCCAACCCACTTCACTGCTTGTTAAGCTCTCTATCATATTGTAAACGATGCACTGGAAAAGAAGAGGAACATGAAATGATAGAGAGAAGATTATCATTTACTTTTAAAGGGTTTGGTGAAGAAAGAATTACCTCCGAGAGGCATTCCAAGAGCATTTTGCAGCATTCTTGATGAAGTGGAACAACTCCAAATCGGTCAGCTAGAAAGAGAAGGTGGATCAAGTCGGTACCAAAATTCGATGTGTCTTCCAAGTTCAACTCTCCGGTATACATGAAGTTAATCATAGCCTTGAATGCTTCTGGTGATACATCTGTTAAGTAAATCATTGATGAATGGCTTTCACTCATCCCATTTGTAAACATCTGGATGTTCATTAAGAATTAATGAAAATTGGGATCAGATTTTTGATGCACATCAGAGATGCAACCACAAGAGAGAGTTTCTCACCTTTGCAAATGCGACACTCCAAAGACTTAGAATTACTTTGTGAGATTGGAGAGTGAGACCATGGTCACTGAGATGGATTTTTACGTCACTATACTCACCGGTTGAGTACATGATTTTCAGCTTACTCACATCAGCAGGGAAAGCAATTGGGAACATAAAACCAGATAGAGGGTGAGAGATAGGACACGAGAGTTTGAGTTTTTTGCAAGAGTCAAATGGATTATTGCTTAGTTTGATCCGGTCTATGTTTTCTTCACACTGTCTCACTAATGGCATCACTTCATAACTAGAACTTAAATCCCACAATGAAGCAAGCTCTGATTCCAAAATCTAAATCAAAAACAAACGAAACAATGAGGACAACGAAGAATCTCACATGAAGATCTAAGAATAAGTACCTGAGTTCGTCCTGTGTAGATATATTGAAGAAGTGCATAAAGAATCGGATACGATACTCCACGAAGTTTGATCACATCCCTATCCGATGAACTCAAAGGAAAACTCCCTGATGCTTGTAAGATAACCTTATGAGCAGGAACATTCATTTCATCTTCACCAACTAAAAAAACCGTATCTGATAATTCCCAACTCTCTAGAAAATTACCAAGTCCCCATTGTTCATAATCATAACCCATTCCTTCCTCTACAAACTTCTCATCACTAAGCTCATCTCCTTTAACTTCAGAACAATCCACTTGCTTCCACAACAAGATATGATTATGTGTCACAGGAAACACACTCACATTTCTATATCCAACATGTTTATCCCAGCTACTTAACCCAACATACTGGACATTACAATTAGGCTTAGAGTCTTGCCACTTAAACACAAGGTTCTGAAACGGATATCGACCTTTCCCAATGCTAATCAACCCATCATAGATACTGATCCAGTAACTCTCAAACTCCAAAGAGCAACAACAAAGAAGATCACAAGCTTCTTCATCAACCACAGATTTCCCATCAACCTGAATCTTCAACCTACGATTCCTATTGCTACCGATAATCACAATGTAATGAGGACTATTATCTTTCTTATAATGATAATGTTGACTTCCAACATTCTCTCTAAACACCACAGTGACATCATTGTGAGCAAACGCATCAAACACAACACATCCTCTTCCAGCTTCCTTGAACTTCAGATCATCACTCCACGCACACTCAAAAGGTGCAACAGTCAAAAACTTCTTCTCTTTCACCGCAACCATCTTGTAATATCTCTGAACCCACAAGTCATCAAACCTTTAATATAACCAAAGACAAAGACACAAGCAAAACAAAAAACAAAAAATTTACTCATTGAGACATTTTAACAAACAGGTTATGAACAAAACTCACTAGCAAGAACCCAGATCATACCTGACTATGTTTTAAGATCAGAGAAATTGGGTTACTTTAAAAAGAAACGTTTATGAAGAATTTACTAGAAAAGGAATCAACTTGGCAAGAAAATATCTGATTCCATTTATAACATACAACTGGCATATACCCCACCATGAAGTTCCGCCGTCAAATCTCCACCACAAAGTTGTAATAAAAACATACACGAGAAAAACAACGGTGGAGAGAAAATACAAATAAAAATACAAATATATATCAGATGTAGATTGTATCAACTTTAAATCGAATAAAGTCGAAAGATTTTTGATAAGATGTAAGATCAAAGATGAGATTTTTAGAGGTTAGATAAGCCCTTGCCTTATGAATTGTCGTGATTCGTGATCGTGATCGTGATCGTGATCGTGATCGTGTAAGAGATCTAATCAAGATGGATAAAAAGAAAGAGTCAAAAGGATATACCCGAAAACGATTAAAAAAAAGAAGAGATTTTTATGTGTCAGAGGACAAAAGAGTTTGGTGGATTCATGTCACTTGTTTATAAACGGGCCAGAAAAAAAATCAGTATACGGCCCCATTTTAATCCAAAGAAAATAAAACATTGGAATTAGAAAGTTTTAATTTCTAGTTATGGAAAGTGAAACCCAAGTTTTACTTTTCAACATTTTTTTTTAAAAAGTAAAATTATAGAGAGTTTTTGCTTATGCCGAATCTTTATTCTGGTGGCTTTGTGTTTGGTTGCTTCTGCGCCGATTTTTGGAGTTGTTTGGGCATCGAGCCACCGCTTGTTGAAATCGAGGTCCGAGTTCTTAAGTCATTGGTGCGGTGATTGTGCTTCGATTATCGCTTCCGTCCTTCCTTGGGTTTTNAGTCAGAGGACAAAACAGTTTGGTGGATTTATGTTACTTGTTCATAAACGGGCCAGAAAAAAAATCAGTATACGGCCCCATTTTAATCCAAAGAAAAAAACATTGGAATTAGAAAGTTTTAATTTCTAGTTATGGAAAGTGAAATTCAAGTTTTAATTTTCAACATTTTTAAAAAAAAAAAATTATAGGGAGTGTTTGTTTTTGGTCTGTCATATATCTTTACTCTGGTGGCTTTGTGTTTGGTTGCTTCTGCGCTGGTTTTTAGAGTTGCTTGGGCACCGATCCACCACATATTGAAGTCAAGGTTAGGGCTCTTAAGTCAATGGTGCGGTGGTTGTGCCTCCGATTTTTGTCTTTGTCCTTTTTTGGGTTTTGGTCGCTTTCCGTAGATGTATCCTTCTCCGGTGAGGTAAGTTGTCCCTGTCTAGTTTTCTTTGTCGTCGTCTTGTGTCCAGTAGTGCAGCAGGCTTCTTCCCGGTATATCTCTATATGTCTTGGTTTTGTGCTCCAGCGTCAATGCTTCTGAGTTCTCGGGCAAGTTTTTTTTTTGTATCGTGGTGGTTTATGTGTGTTGGGATTGGGTTTGGTGTCTTGAGTTTGATGTTACGTGTAACTTGATCAGATGTAGTATGTCGCGAGTTATGATCTTTGTCTTTGTCATATAGTATGTCTGGGTTTTTGATTCTAAGCTATAATATTCTACTTACTCTTCTTCTTTCCCTTGATTTTCTTGGTCTTTTCGGATCGATCCTTCATCATTTGATGAACTGTTAAGGCGGCGTTCTCGCTTCCTCCACCATAACTTTTTGACAGAATCGAATCGCAGTTTGTCTAGATTCTTGTCTTCTCCTTCCTTCCGGTTTATCATCACGTTCAAGTTGACTCATCCGACATTGACATCTTCAACGGTTCTAAGTCTTGTTTGAGACTTTGTTCCCTGCCATCCTTCATAAGTACAAAGTTTTTATTTTAGAAATCGTCCTATTTCAAGCGGGGACCTTGAGCAGTTTTCTTTCAACTTAGTGGAATTGTTTTTCGTCTTCTTCATTGCTTTGCTCTCTGCTTTTGGAAGTCGGGATTTTGAAGTTGAGCATTTGTGTTTATTAGAATCTCAGTTTACTCGGTTATTTTGGCATGTCTTTCGTTCCCGGGTGGTCGGGCTTAGTCTCTCGTGTGATCGAGCTTAGTTTTCCGTGAGATCAGGCTTAGTTTCTTGAGTTTCTAGGCTGTTTTAGCCAGAATATACGGACTTTTATTTCATCTTTTTGTTGTAATTTGTAATCGTGTGTTTTTTATTTTAATATAAAAGTGACAAAAAGGTTTATTTTTCAACAAAATAAGTTCATTAGTTCTTGTCTCAATTATGGTGGGATGAATGTTCACATCATATCATTACTATTATTATTATTATTATTGTTTTTGATAAATATTAAGTTCTAGGCTAGAGTATGTAATTTTTAGGCCCGAGACCGGAGTATTTATAAGATTTCGTCTCAAGTGCTATTTGAACATGTGATTTTTAGGTTTTGTCCAAGATCTTTTCCAAATAAGTTCACAATACTTGATCGAATCATTATTCATAAGATTTATTAGTAGATATGGATTAGCGATAAAGATTGACATTTAATTAATCGGTTCAAAATTTAGTTTTTTCGACAAAATTTTATTCATATTAAATAAAAAATATAATGTCAATGTTATATACATAACTAAAGAATATGAATTATCACACAAGCAAATATATGCATCAAAGATTGGTATATAAAAGAAGTAAGTTTTGCGATGCATTCTGGCCAAAAAAGTCTAATTCACTTTATTTTATTTCTTCTTGTACATGTTGTGCCCTAAGCTCAATATCACAAACTGAATTCACGCTCAATAAAATAGATGATCGCACTCGTGTGTTTAACAAGAAACAGAACAATGAATGTAAAGAACACACAAGAATTTATCCAGTTCGGATTTAACTGAATCCTACGTCTGGCCGAGGCTTATCCCTCAAATTTCACTATCAATGATTGAACAAATCGTCACCGGAATTACAATACTCTCACCGGAAAACAAAGAAAGCGACACTCTCTCTCTATCCTCTGTTTCCCAACCTTTCAAACTCTCGCCATGAACTCACACGCTCACCAGAGAAAGAGTATCTGAGTAAAGTCCCAATCCCACACCCACGAAGAAGAAGAAACCAACTTCTTATAACTCCATCCAACTCTAATGGCCAAAACCACCATCTCAACAACCTGAAACAGATTTTGGTTTATAAAACCTGAACTTGATGACTAAGCCTCAAATGAAACCGTTCTGCTTTAGTCATGCCAAACCAGAAAACTTAATCTTCCCGGTTCAATTTAAGGAGCAAATACACGGTTTCTTCTAAACCGGATTCCAATATGATTCAACAGGCTGATGCATAATTGAGCTTCACATACAACAAACTTCACTTAGGCTCTTGTGCACTTCCATCATTGATATGAACTCCAAGACCTCGAATTTTTCATCTCAAATCACTGACTTGAGACTCCAAGCAAGCTTGACAGCTGCTTGAATCTGCCTATTGGCATAACTATAGTAAAAATATCAGCTACAATTTCACTTGTATGTACCTTCAAAACTGATATTTCACCATCATCAATTAAATCTCAAACAAAACTCATTTTTGAAGCCATGTGTTTTGTTTTGTCATGAAACACATTAGTCTTTGCTAGAGCTATAGCATTTTGAGAATAACTGTAGATCTCAATCCTCTCATGATTATATCCAAAACCTGCACTTAAACCCTTTAACCAAACTGTTTCTTTTGTTGCTTCTGTAAGAGCTAAACACTCTGATTCTGATGTAGAGAGTGCTACAAACCTTTGCAAGATTGATCTCTAACGTATGACACAACTTCCTGATAAGAAAGTATATCTTGATATTGATTTTCTCTTATCGAGGGTAGCTACATAATATGCATCACAGAAACCAACAATCTTGAATTCTGCTGATTTTTTGAACACTACTTTAGAATTTGTAGATGCCCTGATATATCTAAGAACCCACTTCACAACTTCCCAATGAACCTTTCCAGTATTACTCATATATATGCTTATCAAACCAACATGATAAGCTAATTCAGGTCTTGACCCAATCATGCCATACATGAGACTCTCAACAGCATTTTAGTAAGGAACTGTCTTCATGTATTCTGCATCCTTCTATGTTTGTGTTTCATCACAAGCATTTAACTTGAAAGGTATGCCAATTGGAGTGTTAACTCCCTTAGCTTCACTCATTCCATAACTCTCAAGTACCTTCTCCAAGTAATCTGTTTGAAACAGCTTTGAGATTCCCTTTGATTTATCTCTTATGATATCAATTCCCATAATCTTCTTTGCTTCTCCAAGATCTTTCATGTTAAATCTTGAATTGAGTTGTTGCTTCAATTCTTTTATTATCTTCATGTCTTGACAAGATAATAGCATATCGTCTACATAAACCAGGAGATACACATATTTGCTTGAAATTGATTTCACATAGACACATTGATCATGGTTGCTCCTTTTGAAGCCTGCTTCTAACATGAAGGTGTTGAACTTTAAGTTTCATTGTCTTGGACTTTGTTTCAATCCATACAAGGATTTCTTAAGGAGACACATATGATCTTCTTTGCCTTTTTACCACATATCATTCAGGCTGATACATGAAAATCTCTTTCATCTAAATTTCCATGTAGAAACGCAGTTTTCACATCAAGTTGCTCCAGTTCAAGATCTTCATTTACGACAATAGATATCAGGAACCTTATTGATACATGCTTCACCACATGTGCAAAGATCTCATTATAATCTATGCCTTCCTTTTGTGCCTAACCCTTTGCTACAAGAAGAGCCTTATGTCTAGGCCTTTCTGAACCTGGGATACCTGCTTTTCTTTTAAAGATCCATTTGCAGCCTATGATCCTTTTGTTCTTTGGTTTTGGTACCAGAACCCAAGTTGAATTCTTGCTTAGAGAATCCATTTCTTCATCAGCAGCTGACCTCCAGTTATCTATGTATGTGTCCCTCATTGCTGCTTGATAATCACCAGGTTCTATTTTTTCACCATCTTCTGTAGCTAGCAGGGCTATGTTTACATAATCATCTAGCATTTTGGGTGGTCTAATCTCTAACGAGCAAGATGATACCATGTAAGATGCATATTAGCATCTTCATTATATGAATCTTGATTTTCTTCATTTGCTTGAGGTATCATTTCTGACATTGGTTCATCATCTTCTGCTATTACATCCAGCTGCTGGTCTTCACCTGAGCTGATGTTCTCTTCATAAGTATTTAAGATGCTGTCAAGAGAATGAGTATTTTTTTCAGCTTGATATGTCCTTTTGATAATTAAATCCGTATAGGATTCAACTTGATCTTCTTTGATTTCTCAAAGGCTTGGTCTTTGATCTTAAGAAAGTAAATCTAAACTCTTCTTGAGAAATCATCAAGCAAACTTAGGAAATAGTGACACTTTCCTATTGATTCAGGGATGTTTGGAGACCCCCACATATCCACATGTATATAATCTAGACAACTCTTGCTTGAATGTTTTCCTGTATTGAAACCAGCTCTGTATGATTTTCCCATCACACAGTCTTCACATAAACTGAGACTTGATGACTTTGCATTTTTGAGATAACTTTTTCTTATAAGTGTATCCAAGATTTTCTGTCCTAGATGGCCTAGTCTGCAGTGCCATAAACCAGATTCATTCTTTTCATTAGCATTATAGGCTTCACCTGAATCACTAGTGCCTAATACCAAGTACAATTTCACATTCTTTTTGCCTTTTAGGATAGTCCTATCACCTTTCTTAATTTTCCGCAAACCATTTTGAGAGCTGAAGTTGGTTCTTTCACTTTCTATGGTTCATAGTGACAATAAGTTCCTCGAGAAATTAGGGACATACCTTACATTCTTTATGGCCACTGTGTTTCTTAAACTTGTTCTTATATGAACTGTGCCAATGCCTTTGATGGGGGAAATACTTTCATTTTTCATTCTGACAGTACCAACATCAAATTCATTTAGTTCACTGAACCAATCTCTTACAGGAGTCATGTGATGTGTGGCTGAAGTATCTGAATCCATATATTATGGAAGTCAATGTGTTATGTGACATTTGCTTCTTTTGCAGCCATTGACTCTATGCACTTAAACGAGGAAGCTTCTAAGTTTTTCTTCTCTGCATTTTTAGGCTTCTTAGAACATTTATTCTTCAAATGACCTTCTTCCCCACAGTTCCAGTAGGTGATTACTTTCCCTTTACCCTTTTCTTTTGGTTTTCCTTTCCCTTCTTCTTATTTGCATTTGAGTCCTTTGATCCAAGCTTGCCTTTGTTTTCATTACTTGAATACAGACCTTCAGCTTGAGTCTTAATGGCTTTACCATTTGCATGTAACTCCAACTGCTTTGAGTGTATTGTATTTATCACCATATCAAAAGAGAGTGAGGGCTTGCTGTATTTTAAAGTGTCTCTCAGATGCTCAAATTGTCTTGCTAATGACATCAACAACAAAATAGCCATGTCCTCATCTGAAATCTCAATTTTCACGTTTCCAAGATCGGTTATTATCTTCAAGAACTCATCTATATTCTTCTCAATACTAAGGGAATCAACCATTCTATAGCTATACATCTTTTGTTTAAGGTAAAAGTTATCAGGCAGAGATTCATACATGTATTTCTCATCTAAAATCCTAAGCATTCCAGCAGATGTATGTTCCTTAATGATCTTTCTCAAAATATCATCAGTCACACTCGGGATTATAGTGCTTCATACCTTTCTTTGCCTTTCAGCTAGGAGAATCTTATATGCAGAATCTTTCTTGTCATCAACTGAAGTAGGATCAGGCAGTATGGATTCATCTCCTTTCTATGGAGTATCCTTCTTTGATTCCAGATCCTCTTCTTGTGACCTCAACGCCTCCATTAATCCTAGGATCTCAAGATTAGCTAACAACTTTTCTTTCCAGAGATTGTAATCAATATTTCCATCGAACTTCTCCATCTCAATCCTTGAGGATGTCATTCTTCTGATATTAAGCTTAGCAATGTGAACCTGGTGCTCTGATACCACTTGTTGTGCCCTAAGCTCAATATCACAAACTGAATTTACGCTCAATCAAACAGATGATTGCACTCGTGTGTTTAACAAGAAACAGAACAATGAATGTAAATAACACACAAAAATTTATCCAATTCAGATTCAATTGAATCCTACGTCTGGCCGAGGCTTATCCCTCGAAATTCACTATCAATGATTGAACAAATCGTCACCGGAATTACAATACTCTCACCGGAAAACAAAGAAAGCGACACTCTCTCTGTCACATGTTTCCCAACCTCTCAAACTTTCGCCATGAACTCACACGCTCACCAGAGAAAGAGTATATGAGTAAAGTCCCAATCCCACACCCACGAAGAAGAAGAAACCAACTTCTTATAACTCAAGTCGGCTCTAACATCAAAAACCACCATCTCAACAACTTGAAACATATTATGGTTTAACAACCTGAACTTGATGACTAGGCCTCAAACGACACTGTTCTGCTTTAGTCATGCCAAACCAGAAAACTCAATCTTCCCGGTTCAGTTTAACAACCTGAACTCAATGACTAAGCCTCAAACGACACCGTTCTGCTTTAGTCATGCCAAACCATAAAATTCAATCTTCTCGGTTCAATTTAAGGAGCAAATACACGATTTCTTCTAAACCGGATTCCAATATGATTCAACAGGCTGATGCATAACTAAGCCTAACATACAACAATACCATCCAACTCCAATACAATTTATATGTTTGTTTTGAGGTTGTCTTCTAATTGCACCGGTAAAATCCATTGCTTTATAATTTAATAGATAATTTACTTGGAATTAAATTTTATATGGATTTTGGATAAAAATGGACACTCAATTAATCAGTTCGACTATGAGTTTTTTTTTTTTGGGTAGAATCAGGGAGTTCTCCCAACTTTAAATAAACAATTAAACTAAAAAATTACACAAGAATCTTTCTAATAGTAAATTTATTTGGAACTAAACTTTATATCATTTCGATTTCAATTATGATTATTCAGTTTTCGGTTCCTCGAATTTTAACAAATAAATCCTATTTGAACTTTTTTCTTGATTAAATTCTATAAAACTCAGTTCAAATGATATTCAGACAAAGAAGTATGACAAGAAATATGTCTTAATAATCTCATTTTTAGTAGATTTTAATATATTTTAAAATGTTTTTTTTTTATCGTTATAGCCTAATGTCTAAATAGTTATCTCCCAACTAAGATCGGCATGGTTCAAACCATGATTGATGCAATAAATGCAGAAGTAACTACCATTGGACCATTTGCTATTTTAAAATGTTTTCATATATATATATAGATTTAAAAATTATTATTTCTGAAGAGTTTTGATTAATTTGGATAATTTCATTCAGTTTTTATAATTTAAATTCACTTCCTTCCAGAAATAATAAAGAAATGATACAGAAAATTTTATTCTATTTAGATAATTTATTAATTTGGTTGATTTTAGATTCAGTTAATTCTGTTCAATTCGGAAAATTTGCCCACCATAGTACAAGGAAGAGATCAAAGTCTCATCCCAAACTAATTAAAAAAAGTTTCTTAGATTTATAGAACTAATTAAGTTACTTAGCACCATAGTGCAAAATAACACTACAAATCTTCCAAATTCTAATAAGACCAACAATATCATTAAGAACAATAAACTTAAGAAACAGACAACCAGAGTCTTTCAACATATCCTACATTTATCCTAAACCCACAATTGCATCAAACTCTCACAAACCCTAACAAAAGCAATTTTGCCCCCATCATATATATTGCAACATTGAAGATGATTCAAAGCTTGTGCCAATAGACATACATAAGAAGATAATAAACATTTTGATAGTTAAGTTGTTACAGTTTGAGACGCCATTTTCGGGTGGTTATGTTCTGATTCATAAGTAACAATAAGCATTGCTGGATCTTCCAAACATCTCTCTACATGCTTCCTTGCTGGACAACCTCTCATGCTACTGCATTTGTAATATCCTCTGCACATAAAAAAGACTCATACTTTGTGTCATCTCGTAAGACAGTTTTTAACATAAACACCTATAAAAGGATGGTCCTTTATAAATGAGTTCATCAATCAAGTACATACCTTGGATAAGGAGAACCTTTAATGGGTTTCTGACCATATTTTCGCCACGAATAATCATCAGGAGGTATATCCGCAACCTTGTTGCTAATCGCAGGTACTCTAATCGATCTCCTAACTCGATGCTTCCTGTCAATTTACACTATCTTCATTTAGAAAGGCTATCAAATGAAGAAAGAAGAATGCAACTAACTAACTTCTTCTTAGAACAATGGCATCGGCTAGAGCTCGCACATTTGATGTTTCCATGTTCATCTCCTTTCATTAGGCATTTTCTCTTAGAGTGTTGTGAACTCTGATCCATTGAACTTGGAATTCCAACTAAA
>OVBE01009959.1:0-14210 GCA_900406425.1 Iberis pinnata
AATTTGTAAATTTTATAAAAATTCATATTTTAATTTTTTATAATTTATTTTAATTTTCTAAGTTTTTAAATTTTTACTTTTAAATTTTAAATTTTTTTTATTTTTTTTATTATATATTCTGAATTTTTTGAAAGTTTTAGTATTTTTCATAATTTTTATATTTTTTATAACTTTTATAGTTTTTATAATTTTTGATAATTTTTTCTGAATTTTTATAATTTTCTTAATTTTTTATAATTTTTCTAAATTTTTTATAATTTTCTGAATTTTTTATAATTTTTCTGAATTTTTTTATAATTTTTTTGAATTTTTAATTTTTTTTGAATTTTTTTATAATATAATAATCATTAAAATAATATTTTTAATTAAAAAATATTTTTTTTTTTGCCACGTCATCGCCGGATTTACTGTTCCGATAAGCATTTTTTTGGCGGGAACGAAGTTCAAGGTTTAATATGCTAAAATGTCAAAATAAATGTTTGAAGTGTCAGTAAAAAAGTGTTAAAGTTTAAGTTGTTAGTGGGTGCCACCTTGAAGGTTTAAAAAGTGTTTTTCCCTTTAAAATTGTAACCGTTCAACATTTTAATTGGTAAACTATATGTAAATATTAGAAATCATTAAATTTTCTTTTTCTAATTCACCATTTATAATTAATTATTCATCATTCACCATTCACCATTTATCATTAACCATTTACCATTCATCATTTACCATTCACCGTTTATCATTCATCATATACCATTCCTTAATCATTATTCACCATTCACAATAATTGTTTCATCATTCATAATATCTTATTCACATATGATGGTTATTTTTATTTTCTTTTTCAATAGAATAAATTAATTAGACATAATTTAAATAAATAATTAAGTGAATGAAAAACAGACATTTATTGACCAAAAATACCTATTACTAACTAAGATTTAAAAGTATCCATTTTTCAAATTACAACAACAAAATATGTCTGTACAACCATATATTTTTATTATTCCTAATCGATTTTAGATTTTATCAACCAACCATATATTTTTATTATCAAGAATTAAGAAAAACAAACTCATTAAAAAAAATATGGAGAAGATAAAACATAGAAAGTTTGTGGAGTAAGAACTTGATTATAATCGAAAAAGATAAAACATAAACTTGATTTTATATTAAAATACTATAGTAAAAATAATACATGAGTTTAAGGTTTTAATATGATCTGATTTAATGAATGAGAACAAATCTAGATAACCATGAACATTTAAAAATTAGATTTTTACGGAAAATCCAAAACCTTTCCCCGAAATTAGTGAAAATTAGTTAAATTTCAAAAAATTTGTTCAGTTCAAATTTAGTTATGGTTATTTGGATATAATATATTTTGATGTATAGAATGGTAATTTTTATAATTCGATTTGGATTAAATCATGTATTATGGTTATTCTTATCATAACAAATACAAAATTATCAAATACAAAAGTAATAAAAAAAATTTGATGTTATGTTAAATTGATTAAAAAAGAGTAAGAGTGTTATGTACAAAAGGAATGCCTGGGAAAACTCTGAAGCTCAGAGTATGTGGTTCTAATATGGGATTGTCATGGTGGCCTTGTTAAAACTTGATTCTAGAAAATTCAATGGGATAAATCTAGAACCAGGAAAAAGAATACACACCATGACAATCAAAACCATATACCAAAAAAAGAAAAACAGCTTGTACAACAAGAGGTAAGGAGCAGGAAACACGGCTGGCCACATGTGAAAATGTTCGGTTTGGCGCAAGCATCGATCGGGTCAGGTAGCGGTGGGATGGAGAGAAGTCCATCTCGGTGCAAGACCATGATAACGTGACTGGAGAAGGTATCGCATGCTTGCAATCCGAGAGCGGATGGTGGTAACTATGGTCCAAAGGAGCTGAGAGTAAGGCTGGTGTGGTTGGCCATGGCAACGAGCATTGCGTTTGCGCCAGATAGTGTAGATAGCGGATTGGAGGCTAAGGCGTAGCAAAGTTGAGTCAGGTGCGAGTGGGAGCGCAGCTGGATGGATGATATAGTTCGCTGCCAATCCGGTGAGAACCGGTTCCGGAGAATCTAGGAGGTGAGAGCACTCCACAAAGTATACGTGTACGGACAGGCGAAGTAGAGGTGATCCCGAGTCTCATCAGACTCCCCACAAAAAACACAAGGCCGTGCATGACCCCATGCTCGCATTCTTCTGCCCGTTGTTAACTTGTCAAGAGTTGCAAGCCAAGAAATAAAAGCATAATGGAGAATAGATTGTTTGAACCAAACAATTGATGTCCATTATTTGGTAGGGAGAGAGGGACAAATCTGTTTCCATGTAGCGGTGGAACTAAATGTGGCCTTGAATTGATCGTTTCCATGGTTCCATAAAATCACATTAGAGACGTCAAACGGTGAAGGTACATGATGGTCTAGGATCGATTGGTAGATAGGCTGAAGCGGTAGCTGACAAGTATGCCTACGCCGCCATTGCCCAGAAGCCACTGCATCAACCACAGTTGCTTGTCGCAGAATGCCGAATTCACGAATTCCCGCGTCACCTTTAACTGCCAACAACGGACCAAGAGAAGACCAGTTATCAAACCAAAAGGACGTTGTGCAACCATTACCTATTTTAGATTTTAGAAACGAAGCTGCTAAGGGTCGAAGCTTGAGTAATTTGCGCTAAATCCATGATCCAACGACGTCCCAAAAGGTTGCTTGGCGGAGAAGATAGATTCGTGTCCAAGCCGTCCATAGGGATGAGGGGTTGGTATGTAAGCGCCAGATCAGGGAGAGAGAGAGAACACTGTTTAGGTATCTTCAAACCTCCGAATACCGAGACCACCCTGCGATTTTGGATAGCAAACATCATACCAACTTACCTTGGCAGAAGATGACGAGACTGGGGATCCCGACCACAGGAAGTTGCTACATAAGCTATTCAACACTTTCAAGCAACTCTTGGGCAGACGGAAGGCGGACTGCCAGAACTTGATGGTTCTAACAATCACTGACTAGATTAGGTGTAAATGACCTGCATAAGATAAAAGCTTAGTTGACGAAGAGTTTAACTGAGAACGAATACGATCAACGAGTGGCTCGTATTCATCGCGGGTGAGCTTCTTCGTCGTTAGTGGTAATCCTAAATAGCGTATAGGCAGTGCTTCGATTTGCAGTCCACTGTCGGTAATGGTACAAAGTAGGGGCGGATGTGGGTTTACCGTGAGGAAAGCCGATGATTTAGTGAGATTCACGCGGAGACTTAAGGCGTTGCTAAAGATTTCCAGCACCTGTAATATCCCTTGAATGGAACCTGGACAACCATCAGAAAACACCAGAATATCATCTGCAAAACATAAATGAGTAAAACCTAGTATATGAAAGTTGGGGTGATAACCAATACGTCCAGATAAAGCCGCATCATTCAAAAGCTTTGATAACACATCATTTGCAATGACATAGAGGTAAGGAAAATAGCAAAACCTTGACGAAGACCACGAGAGCTCGGGAAGTAACCCGCAGATTCACCATTAACAAAGATAGAGAAGGTAGCCATGGATAAACATAGTCGAATCCAATGAATAAAAAGATGGGGAAAGTCTAAAACCTGGAGAATGGATGTAATGAAATCCCAGTTGACGAAATCAAAGGCTTTGAGATTTCAAGTTTCAGCGTACACCGCTGCAAGATTTTCGTCTTGTGATAGTCTTTTACTATTTTGGTAGCTAAGAGGACGTTATCAAGCAATAGATGGTTTTTGATGAAGGCACTCTGGTTGGGTTCTATAAATTAAGGAAGGAGAATCTTTAATCGATTGGCAAGGATCTTCGAGATAACTTTGTAAATGATGTTACAGCAAGAGATGGGGCGATAGTCTATAATGGTTTGGGGATCATCATTCTTGGGGATTAGCGAGATGAGAGTCGCATTAACTCCTCGCGGGAGGAAGCCGTAGAGGAAGAATGACTGTACGGCAGTGAAAAAATTCATTCTAATGTGAGCCCAGGCAGCTTTGAAGAATATAGCCGTGTATCCGTCCGGTCCCTGAGCTTTGTTGGATGGCAAGGAGAATAGGGTGGTGTATACCTCTGTACTCGAGATAGGCCGAGTTAACTGCTCACCTGCAATCAAAGGACAACGATAAGTAATAAGTCTTTCAAGATAGGTATGATCTAAAGGAGTGATTGTATCAGGGTGTTGAAGGAAAGTCTAGAAGTGGCGGACTGCTTCGGCTTTGATCTTCGAAATGTCGGTGGTGATTTGACCCGAGGGAAGGACAAGACGACGGATGGTATTCCGACTGGTGCGCGATGAGGCAATAAGGTGGAAAAAACTGGTGTTATGATCGCCATGCTTGAGCCAAGTGATGCGCAATTTTTGTTGATATAATCTCTCCTCGGCATTTGCCAAAAATGACCAGCTTCTAGCCGCGGCTGTCTCAGCTTGGATGTTTGAGGGCGAGGGATCGATGAGCGCTTGGTGTTGGCAAGTGCGAAGAAGATCATAGGCTGCTCGAGTACGGCCTGAGACATCACCATACGAGAAACGATTCATCAGCCGAATGGTGGATTTCAATAGCTTGAGATTAGTGTGAAACAGCCTTATAGCAAGGCGAGAATGGGAGAGAGGGGGATTCAACTTCGAAGCTTCATCGATTTTTTGCAAAAAATCAGGGTGATCAGTAATAAAATTATTGAATTTAAAGGGCTTTTGGGAAGTAAAAAGAGAGGAAGAGAGGTGGATAATGCAACGCGCATGATTCGAGACTCCATTGGCTTCGAACACTGCGTATGGATACGGGAAGACATTCATCCAAGTGTCATTGACCAAACTCATATCCAGCTTTTTAGCTATAGAATCGTCAGAACAACAATTAGTCCATGTAAAACACGGTCCCATGTAAGATAAATCTTCCAGGTCCATGCGATTGACAAACTCTTGAAAGTGCAACATTCCCACTAGACGCTGACTATTAGAGTGGTTGGAGCGCTCTGAACTGGATATAATTTCATTAAAGTCACCCATGGAAAGCCATGGGATGGCTGCGGGTCCATAGAGATGATGACTTTCAAGCAAGGCATTCCAGAGATGAACACGATATCCCTGAAAGTTTGAGGCATAAACACAAGAGATCAAAACAGTAAGACCAGATTCTAGAGTAGCAAGAACCGTAATTAGTTGAGATGTGATAAGAAGGGGGGTAACAACAACATCCTCCTTTCAGCAAACTCAAATACACCCTAAACGATGAGCTGCATAGTTATGAATAACATTCCAACGAGGAAGAGCTGCCTGTAAAATACAGGAAAAATGATGAGACTGAACCCAAGTTTCTAAAAGACAACCAAACTGTTGGTTTGTAACATGAAGCCAGTGACGGATAATAGAATGCATGTGAGGTTGGTTAAAGCCTCGGGTATTCCATGCAAAGAGAGACATAATCATTGCTGTCTCCGAGAGGAGACATTGACATGTTTTTTAGTGATCGAAGGTTTGTGCAGTTTACGGTTTCCCACAACATGGTCGGTTTGCTTTGCCTTGGTATGGGTGCTGTAGCGTCCCACATTAGAAGACTCTTTAGGTTCTGGTAATTCACAATCCGATAATTGGCCTTCTTCTTTTTCCTCATCCCCCGTCTCCTTGTTATCTGCAAGAATAACAAATCGAGAAGGTGAAAAAGCCGCAACAACATTAAGATCAACAGAGGCAAGCTTAGTAGGGGATAAAGAAGCTGCTCGGCTTTGTTGTTTCACAGTTGTCCATTCTGAAGCCGGCTAGGTAGCTGTGGACACGGTATGGTTGTGCTCTACACCAGGAAGTTGCTGGGACATAGCATTTATCCCATGAATTCTCTCTAACGCCGGATCATTTAACGGGACAGTAGGCAAGCTAGAGCCATGCGCAAGTGGTGATGCGGATCCTTGAAGGGACTCTACATTATAAACACATGTAGAGATATTAGCAATATCCCGAGGAAGGGAGTGATCAAGATTGTGTTTGGCAATATCGAGATTAGGAGCAATTGTATGTTCCTCTGTAACCGTAGCTACAGGGGATATCGAAGTGGCATGAGGATCTGTATTAGTGGCCTCTTTTTCATTGGTTAGAAGTATGACATGTTGTGTTTGTGCACCAAGTTGATTGGCAGGTGTCACGTTTGTCGCAATGGGCTCGGTGGATACATGTTTAGCCATGATCCTTAGTTAATCAACATCCTGTAATTGAGCTAGTCCGGTCCCTGATTTTTTACATGATTGAGTCGAATGGCCCCAACTACGGCAGGTTGTGCATCGTGGTGGTAACCACGAGTATGAGATCAATATCGGACTTTCTACTCTATCTAGTTTGATCGCGGTAAACAGTTCCTTGTCTAAATCGACAACCACCATAGCTCGACCAACATCAAGTCGCACACACCGCTCCGTATTAGGTTGTAACCTCTGAAAATCTCCGACAATGTTTCTGAGAAACTTGAGACCTGCATGAGAGAAAAGGTTATCAGGTGCATTCTTAAGATCCACCCATAGGGGCATTGAAGTGAGGTCAGGATTTTCTTGTGATTTCGATGGACTCCACTCCTACACCACAAGCAAAGTGTCAGAGATATGCCAATATTTCTTACGACAAATATTGTTACGCAATTCTAATGATTTAATGCGAAATAGAACTGTATCGCTTTTGATAAATTAGACATCGATCTTGGCCGCTTTGCCATCATGGTTCCACAATCTATTCACTATATCATGCACTTTGCCAATTTGAGGAGCTTCTTTAATGAAGAATCCCACAAAGGTTGATGATCAACCAAGAGATGCTTCAGAATTGAAGCTGAAACCACGCCGCCAGCATGAGTGAAAGCAGGTGGAGGAGACATCGATTGTAGTTCGGTAAAAGCAGCAGTTGTTGCCATGTTCCATGAAGTCTGGGACGATGAATACGTGCCAGGCGATGCATCAGGAGGCACCGACGAGGTAGCCATCGGCGGCGCTGGAGCTCAGGCCACCGAAGAAGCGTGCGATTGAAAGTAAATAAAAAAATCTTAGAGAAGCTCAAAATCGTCAAATACGAAAGTAAATAGTATATTTTAAGATAAAACAAATCTAAAATATTAACATATTAAAAACAATCTTCAAAGTCGAATAATAAAATATTATAAAACATTCAGAAGTGTTTCTAACATATGATTATATAAGATTTCATAAAAAGTATACTTTATACTTTAAAATATTATAGATTATAAAACTAACCCGTTAGATAGATATAAAAAAATAATCATATTTAATTACAAAACTATATCAACAAAAAACTAAATTTAAATAATCATAAAAAGAAAATATTTGTAAAAGAAAATAAATTTAAATAATCATAAAAATATTAGTAAATTTAAATAATCAAAAATAATGTTAACAAAACAAAAAACAAAAAATAATATGTTAAATAAACACAAAAACTTAAAATCTAAGAAACAATCGAAACAAAATTAATACATTTAAGTCCAACTTCTTTATATGTTATGTGACATTTAGTAAGTAATCAGTATATTTGATTTATATATTTTAATTAAATTGTATGCATTAGTTTACACATCATCAGTATGGACATTTTGGTTTATGTTCGATTGATGTTTGTGTCTGGTTTGGTTTGGTTAGTCTGGTTTGAAATGTTTTATGTTTCAATTGTAACTAAATATTTACAGCTTTAAATTTTGTATAGAAACCTATTAAAAGTCATATTATATTTTGGAAGAAAAATGTATATCTAAAACATCTTTTGTAATAAAATAAAATTAAAAAAAAAAACATATTTTTATAATGAAATGGAGGAAGTAAGTAAAAGGCTTCAATTTACACTTGAGTAGTTAATTAAGGAGAAGGGAGATTAAGAGACTTGAAACAAGTAAATCCACCATCAACAACAAGATTATGACCCGTCACAAACTTAGCATCATCCGATGCCAAAAACAAAGCCGCTTTAGCCACATCTCTTTCCTCACACTTCTCTCCCTTTAACTCTCCCATCTCCTTCACAATGCTTAAAAGTTGTTCCTCGGGAACGTTGTGACCTGCAAATGCCTCTCTAAACATCCTCAGCGTTAAAGGCGTTGGGATGCCTGCGGGGGATATACAATTGATCCTTAAGCCATGCTTGCACAGCTCACTAGCCACGGTCTTAACCATACCCGGGATTGCGAATTTAGATATTGAGTAGGCGTGTGGGCCTAGACCTCCCATCAAACCACTGATGCTAGAAAGACAAAGGATCGAGCCTGACCCTGTAGGGATCATGGCTCCAGCTGCATGTTTTATCCCTAAGACTGTGCCTCGCATGTTCACACGCATCACTTTATCGTACATATCCATATCTAGGTCCGCTATGCTTGGTGGTGATATGGAGCCTGCTTTGTATATTTGTTTCAGTGAGCACTTTATTTGTATAAAGATATATACACAATTATGGAAGCATTTTCATTATGTACCATTCCACGTAACGAGAAAATTTGTAATATCCGTGATTTATAGAATATTATAAAACATATACATAACCAAATTAAAAGAGTATTACCATCGGATATTTCCTATTATATATATATATATATATATATATATTATGTACAAATTTATCAAAGAAGAATTCATTGAACTAGTTCAAATTCCAAAAATACCCCACACTCGTAGATGTTCTGAAAATATTGTAAACATAAAAAACGAATTTTAAGTGTTTAACATTTAAAATTTTCTGTTTGGGTTCACTAAATAGAGTTTAGGGTTTAGTTTTTAAGGGAGTAAAGTTTGGTTTTTGGGGTTTTAGGATTTAAATTATAAATTTTAAAGTTATTTCAAATTTTTGGTATTTTGGAACAAAATATTTATGTGGTATTTTTGGAACTTTTATGAGTGTGTGGTATTTTGGAATATACTTAATTTTTATGATATTTTTAGAAAATCCCCCTTTATCAAACGACTATTAGATCGATATGGGCTTACTTTATGGTATATCAGATCTTGTAAAATACCATGTCTATTAAACATTGTGTCGTGAAAGAGTATTACCATCGGTTCTTAGGTGAGTTTCTTACTAAAAAAAATAAATAAAAAATGAGTAATTAATAAGAGTTGGTTTATTAAGAACATCTTAAGAATTTTTAGAGCTTGTCAAACGTCTTAATACCAGACGATTCTTAAGAAAAAAAAATCAAAAGTAAACTAAATAAAGAAGACTCGGTCCTTCTAAGAGAGCTTTTAGGATCGACTCTTAATACTTTTGGTCAAAAATAATAATAAGAAATGTTTAAGATATATAAATGGGTTTTTCCAATTGGACATGGTCTTAGGTGTCATGTGGAGAGTGATTTTCTTTTTAATTTTTCTTTAATTGTTTTTGTTTGATTTTAAAGTAAAACTGTTTTTAAAGAACCAGATAGTTCTAAACCAATAGAGAGAACAATTAGAGTAAAAATTTGTTTTGTTGTAATGCAATTTCCAACAAAAAAACCTTTACAAAAAAGATGAGTTTATCAAAAATTAGAAGAGAAATCTATATCTAAGAGTATCCTAAATTCACTGTGTTCTAAGTCTAAACTATTCTTGAAGTAAATCTTGAATTGGCAATACTCTTCGAAGCCTAAGAGATGCAATCTTATTAGTGATTAATGATTTTAAGAATTTATTGGCTCTAAACCAATGGAGATGCACTAGTAGTATACCACGAAAACAAAATATCTATTAGAATTTGCAGATTCGTATATGTATATAATGCATTAATAAATAAATACTTTATACAAGACGTAGATTATAAATTATGAATGTATATTACTTACATGATATTCCAGCGCTATTGAGCAATACATCGAGCTTCCCATGGCGAACCACAACGGTTTCTACGGCCTTACGAACTTGTTCCTCCACAGTGACATCACATCTGATGAATTGTGCAGCTGAGCCAAGTTTTGTGGCGACCATATGACCAGCCTCTTCATCTATATCTACGATAATAACTTGCGCACCTTGGCTTACAAACTCCTCTGCCGTGGCCTTCCCTAGGCCACTTGCACCACCGGTTATGACCGCAACTTTTCCTTCTAACTTTCTATATATATAATATATATTTGAAGCAAATATGTTATATGGTTTTGTATGTTTAATTCTCATCTAAAGATGGAAGCTCGTTTGTACATTAAAGTAGCATTAATATACAATATCGACCTTGAATAAGTTGAATACAGGAGAGTAGAGATAATTGGCTTGGAGACTAAACCATTTGGTGCAATGAGTTTGAAGTTTCTGCAAAGAGAAGCCAAGGACATACTAATTTATTTATTTAAATTATTAAGAAAAAAAAGGAGTTAAAGCTTGTTTAGTGAATGTTTTACCTTGTGAATGACCTCAACATATTTTTTCACTTTCCTCTTCTTCTTCTTGAGTTCTATGGGAACGTAAAGTTGAGATTGTTTTTATGCAAGAGCCTTAAGCTTTATACCATGGCAACCAGCAAAGGAAAAGGTACTGAAAAGAAGTTTAGGTATATCTATTTAGATCCCACTTTTATATAAAAAATGTATATTTTCATTCATTCTTTTATATTTTTAAATCTTTAAAGTATAGTTCCACTTTCCACGTATATAGCCTTGCTACATGCATGTTTGTAAATATTGTTTAAAAGGGAAAATGAATTTTAGTTTTGTGCACAAAAAATATCTCCTATATATTATCTGGAAAGACAATTTCTTTAAAAACATTTTAGTTTAAAAATGATGTAACATATATTACCACTCACACTATCTCTGTATCTAAATATTTATTATATAAATTTTAAAATAATGATTATGAAATATGTCGGCAATTATAAATATGTAAATATCAAAGTGAAAGTGTGATGATATTATAGAAAAATATATAATTATATAATATAAAACATAATAAATATATTATTATTTATTTTATATTGTTTCAATATAATTGTAACAAGATTATCTTTGTTTGTCTATATAAATAAGAAACTATCTTCATCTCCAAATCTCTTATATATTAAAAGGGAATATTTTTTTTTTATAAATATTTAGTTTGTAATAATATGCATAATATTCCATTAGCAAATATTAATATATTCTATCATTTATTTAAATAAAATAAATGTTACATTAATAATTTAAATATACACACATAATCTATTAAAAATCTTCAACTAAATCTTCTCAAATATTTGTTTTTCATTTGAATTAGGAAATTCATTTTTAATTTCATTTTAATTAACAAAATTTATTTTTAGTTTCTTTTCTAAGAAAATATATTATAAAAATAATAAATGTAATATATTAGATCATAATATTATAAAAATAATTTAAATGTTGTTAGTATTTGAAATAATAAAAACTAATAGATTTTAAATTTGAAATATGTTTATAAACTTTAGATTATTATATATTATTTATCTAATAAATAAACAAATCTAACATATATTTTAAATTATCTATATATGCTATTTTTGAAATTTTCCAGTTTATAAAATAAATAATAATATGTTTATTATATTTTATATTATATAATTATATATTTTCATCACACTTTTACTTTGATATTTACATATTTATAGTTGTTAACACATTTTATAATTATTATTTTAAAATTTATATAATGATATGTAAAATTTAAGTTATACTACCATAATTTTGAAATTATATTCTATAACATATTCATGTGCATAGCACGGGGTATCATCTAGTTAGTTTATAAAGAGAATATATTAAAGAAGAAATCCTTCAAATAACATCAAAAGAAGTTCAAATTTCAAAAATACCACATACTCCCAAAAGTTCCAAAATACCACACACTCCCAAATGTTTTAAATATACCACAAACATAAAAATTGAATTTTAATGGATTAAAATTTAAAATTTTGGGTTTGGGTTCACTAAATAAAGTTTAGGGTTTAGTTTTAGAGGGGATGGAGTTTTATTTTGGGGTTTTAGGATTAAAATTATAAATTCTAAAGCTATTTTAAATTTGTGGTATTTTTTAGAAAAAAACATTTCTATGATATTTTGGAAAAAATGTGGTAGTTTTGGAATTTCTAGGAGTATGTGGTATTTTTGAAATATATCTAATTTTTTGTAGTATTTTTGAGAATATCCTATATTAAACAACATTATTATAGTATATTCTAATCTTTTTATTGAATTTAATATTTTAATCAAATGCAAATGAGTAAATAAAATTTGGTGTCGTTACATACCTAAACATACCATCTATTTTTTTCTAAACAAAAATGCTTTAAATTATGGTAACTCAATAATAATTGACTCAACATGAAAATTGATGTTATACAATTTTTTTTTAACAAAAGAACGACTTCTCTATTTATCGGTTATGTAAAAACATCAAGTGAATTTACACACCAATAAGGTAAAGAAGTACCAACAAAAGAAAACAATACATTACGTTTCCGAGATCGCCTAGCTAATAAATCAGCTTTAAGATTAGACGAGCGTGGTTGATAAATGAGTTTGAAATCCATATAGGACTCCCGAAGTGTGGTTAACTCATGTAACTCTGAGGCAAATGCAGGCCATTCCGATGGTGCTTGTACCATATGGATTAGCTCGACGGAATCCGTCAAAAAGACATCACAAAACCTTCTCTTCTTGTTAAGCATCTTCAAAGCCCAAATGAGACCATATAATTCATTGTGTGTTGGTGATTGACATTGTAGCGAACCTTTCATGCCTACAATATCGATAGTTCGATCCTGGAGTTGGACCCATCCTAAACCGCAGGTGCGGTTGCCGGACTTCCATGAGCCATCGATAGAGCAAACAATTGGATACCGAGGCGCGATCTCCCTAAGTGCATTATTCGGATTGTGTCCTTGAATCCGAGTAACTGTAATCACATCTTGGTGTTGTTCATTAGCTGAGATCCAATCCTGATGTTCCATCTGCGCATGTTGAACAATATCAGGCGGTGCCTGAAGATTCCCTCGATATACCATATCATTACGGCCTATCCAAATGAACCAGATGAGCCAAACAAAGAAAGGCATCGACTCTTCCTTAGTCGTACCTGGTAATCTTCGATACAGAAGATGACTCACATTTTCTAGAAGATGAATCGAGGGAGAACACAACGAAATATTAGCGAGAGCCCAACACTGACGTGTGGGCGGGCAGAGAATAAGGACATGATTAATTGTTTCATCATGTAGACCACACTGTGAACAACACCTGTAATTTCCGCAATGCAAGTCTCGCATTTACCGGAATAGCACTCGACAAGGCTTGCCATAAAAATAGTTTCATATTTGCCGGTGCATTCCTTCAAGGAATTGATGGACGGTTCTTGTATAAACGAAGAAAGAGAAGCATCATTAGCTACCAGAAACCTATACCCGGATTTATCCGTGACTGACCAGATTTTGTGAAATGTCAGTAGAAAGAATCTATCAATGATCTCAAGGGCCTAATACTGACTATAAGTGCCACACCATCATGATCAAATAATTGATGGAGTAAATTTTTATTCCATCGAGAAGAATTAGCATTCATTAATTCATTCACCATCATAGCCGCAGCATTAGGGCTTAGCTTCGGAAGGGGAGGACGCGCCCGAACCCCTCGTAGCCAGTTTTCTGACCAAACTTTGATATGTTGACCTATTCCCACCACCCTTCTAACTCCACTTTGAAAGCGAGATATTGTATTCCAAATACTACGCCATCCATAAGATGGTTGATTTGGCTTTGATGCATGGAATGATGATTTACCACAAAAATATCGTTCTCGTAATGCTTTGGCCAATAACGAATTGGGGAATTGATGAAGTCTCCATAGCTGCTTTGTCAGGAGAGCCTGATTAAATTTCTCCAAATCTTTGAATCCGATCCCACCCCAATGTTTAGGTAAACACATGCGATCCCAAGCAATCCAATGAAGACCCCTGGAGCTGGAGCCGGAACTCCACCAGAAATCTGCCACAGCACTAGCCAACTTTTTTAAGAGCTGTTTCGGTAAACTATAACAGGAGATGATTTGTGTACAATGCATTAATTAGTGGACTTTTTTAAAAATATATATATTTTTTTATTTTCCTCTCTCCACACTTTTCCAGCCCGTTTTTGTCTACCAAATTCTTGATCTTGTCTACTGGTACGCATGTCTTCGTTGCATTATCCACTGTGTTCGTATTGTTGTCCACCACTTGTATTCCGTTGTCTATTGTCGACTAT
>OVBE01009960.1:0-15501 GCA_900406425.1 Iberis pinnata
ATATATATATATATATATATATATATATATTTATTACCCAAAATTTAAAGTTAAAAATGAATAAAACATTAGTATTGAATTTTTTATTTATCTTATGACACTAATATTTTCTTATTCTATTATTTTTTAATACATATTTACTTTTTTGTTATTCTATTAAATTATAAAGTATTAGACTAACAATAAACAGTTTTCATTAGTTTAAAATATTATGTTGACGCATGTCACAGTTTTAATTAACAATAACACATGTGATCTCATGAATTATAAATTTTCTTATGTGTCGCGCTCAGCTTTCGGTTTATATTTGATTATATGTTTTTTTCAAAGAAAAAAGAAAAGAAAAGACCTACAAACTTTTAAAACGAAACTATTTTAAATAATAAATTTTCAAATAAACTATTTAATACTTCAATTTATATAATGAGCCATTTAAAACATGAATTTTCGTTGTGTTTTCTCATTTAAACATTGTATTAGTCAAATGTTAAATATGTTTAACACAATTAAATCTTGCTTTTAATATTGTTAGAAAAAGAGAACCCAAAAGTTAGCGAAAGAGAAACTGATTTCTAATTCATCACTTGTCATGATTCCAAGTTTAACTTAGGTTCGTATCTTCTCTTCTCCTTCTTAATCATTTTTCATCGCGATTTCTTATTCATATCGAACTGTTCCAGGTCTCACCCAGGTTCAATTCTTCCTTGTGTGATTCAAGGTTCATTTTCAAAGAGTCGTTTATCACATTATTAGTATTATGACAAAAATATGAAATATGGACATATAATAGCTGTCAATAGTTATTACAGAGTCTATCACTATATATTACGATATAATCATGTTTTCCTCTTCTCCTGTATGATAATGTTTCTGACACAGTTGTGGTTAACTCCCTAACTCTACTCAACATTAACATGACCAATGTCTCTAAACTCACCCCCAACAACTATCTTATGTGGAGCCGTCAAGTCCAAACGCTTCTCAATGCTTATGGCCTCCTAAAACATCTGAAGGGTTCTCTGGTTCCTCCGATGGTTATCACCGTTAATGCGGTTTCAACAGTAAATCCAGACTATATTGTCTGGACTAGGCAAGATCAGCTTATCTATAATGCCTTGATTGGAGCCATCTTCATATCTTCTCAGTCGTTCGTGTCTAGGTCTACCTACGCAAAACCTAGACGTGGTCATGTCAAGCAATTGAAGACACAAATTAAACACTGGAAAAAGGAGAATAAGGTGATAGATGCTTATCTGCAAAGGCATATTGTCAAAATGGATCAACTGGCTATACTTTGGAAACCTATTGTTCATGAGGATCAAATCGAATATATTCTCGAAGGACATCCTGATACTTACAAATTTGTGGTAGAGCAGATTGAAGGACGTGACTTTCCTCCCACCATCACTTAGCTTCATGAGAAGCTCCTAAACCATGAAGCAAAGTTACATATGATGGATGACTTCATCTCTCCACTGCCAATTACAACAAACCTGGTTTATAAACAACAGCGTAACAGTCAACAAAAACGGAGTAAAATCAATTCTGCAACAATAATCATTCCTCTCAGCCATCACACATCAACAACAACTGGCACATGAACACTCAAAACAGTAGGTTTGAGTATCGTTCTCCACACCCATACCTTGGAAAGTGTCAAATATGCGGCACCTAAGGACATGGTGCAGAGAGGTGTCCACATCTACAACAGTTCCAGTCCATGATGGGCTCCGCTACTCCAACACCTTTCGGTTTCTGGAGACCTCGTGCAAATCTGGTCATTGTCTCACCGTACTCACCAAACAAGAGGCTTCTTGACAGTGGGAAACACATCACATTACCTCTGATCTTAACAATCTCTCGCTGCATTAACCGTACACTGGTGTTGATGAATTGCTCATAGCAGATGGATCTAATTTGCACATACAACAAACTGATTCAAAAATTCTACCTACAACAAAACAATCTATATTATTGAATAAAATTCTTTATACTCCACAAGTCCAAAAGAACTTGATTTCAATACATAAACTATGTAATGCTATCAATGTGTCGGTTGAATTTTTTCCTACATCACTTCAGGTGAAATATCTCAGCACAGGGCACAATTACTCTAAGAATGACTTATATGAGTGGCCATTGGATCCTGTTAAACCTCAGGCTTACTACACTACACCAACACCTAAGGCCACAATCTCTTCTTGGCACTCTCGCCTTGGTCATCCGTCAAACTCTATTTTAAACACTATCGTTAGTCGTTTTAAACTACCAGCTCTACTACATCGAAGCGATATTTTTCATGTTCTGATTGGTGTCTTAAAAAATCTTATAAACTACCTTTCTCAAATTCAAGTATTAAAACGACCAGACCTCTGGAAATGATTTTACAGATGTCTGGACTTCTCCAGTTTTATCCTCTGATAATTTTAAATACTATTTGATTCTAGTATACCACTATTACCATTATACATGAATATATCCTATGTCAAGAAAGTCACAAGTTCCAGAGATATTTGTGGCCTATAAGGGTTTGGTGGAGAATAAGTTTAACACTGACATTGGAGGAGAATTCATAGCAATGAAATCTTACCTAGTGGCTGATGGGATTTCCCACTTAATATCTCTCCTCCCCACACTCCCGAACACAACGGAATAGCTGGACTCACCTTGTCGTCTCAGTAAAATGTACCCAAGAAGTATTGGCCCTTTGCATTTCAAGCAGCAATGTATCTCATTAACAGGAAACCGACACCTGTTATTCAGCATTAGACACCACTTCATAAGTTCTTCAATGCAGATCTAAATTATGACCGTCTCAGAATCTTTGGTTGCTTGTGCTTCCCCTGGCTAAGACCATATGCCAAACACAAGTTAGATGACCTTTCATTACCTTGTGTATTCATGGGATACTGAACTAATCAAAGTGCATGTCAATGTCTATATATACCTACTGGGCGTATTTACCTTTCTCAGCATGTCAGATTTGACGAAACGGTTTTTCCCTTTGCCATCGTCTCTGTCTCCAACGAAGACTGTCTCTGCTTCGGTTCTTGCTCAGTCATGACAATCTACGTTCGTAACCCCCGTGCGCTTTCCTTCATCACACTAACAATGTTAGGCGATATCTCAGGTGCGTATTTCAGATGATAGAAACAAGCCCATCGGCCTTACACCTAGGCTCAACTTCCTAACTCTTATATATATCATGAACACAATTCCAAGCCCATCATCACCTACTACTGGCACAACTCTCACACTATCTCAAAACCCAACTCAATTTCTTTTGTTAAATCCATCAAAAATTTCATCGTCACCAAACCTTGCACCTCAACCTCCACCACTGATACTAACCATTAAAACCAGAGATCAAAATCCATACTCATCCGATGCAGACCCGAGCTTAAAACTGAATCACAAAACCCAAACAAAAGTCCAGTCTCACTGCCAAGCTTTCACAGACGCGGCAACTTGAACCCAAAACAGTCACTCAAGCTATAAAAGATGAAAATTGGAGAAAAGCATTATCGGTGGAATTCATTGCTAGGCGATTTTAGGTTCGAAGAAAGAGAAAAAAAAAAAAATTGAAGCAAATCCCTTGCATTTTAGGGTTTTTTTATTAATCAATGTGTTGGATTAAAAATAACAAAACTTTAAAACTTTTTATATAAGCCTTCAAACTCAATTTCATTAGGAAATACTTAAAATAGATTCTATCACGAAAACTAAAACTTGATCTCATTATGAAAATCTAGACTCGATCTCATTAGGAAACCTAAACACAATCCCATTAGAAAAACCTAGAAGATTTTCTTTTCCTAAATATATTGTACCATACCTTAGGGACATTCGGTCCACGAACCACTAAAACATAATCTAAGCGCAACTAACTAATTATGAGATTATCCAATTATACTAGACCCTTTAATATTATTTATGTCATATTATAACAAACTTCACCTTGACATAAAAAAATTTCTTCAAATCCATAGTTGCGCACTTATATAGTTTTAGGGGCATTTTGCTTCTTCTAGATACAGAAGACTTGGAGTATGTCCAAGCTATGCTTGAGCTTCTCTCTGATGAATGGCTTGGCTAAAATGTCAGTTACATTCTCCGACGTTTGCACATTTTCCAACAGAACTTCACATAAAACTGAAAGTTCTCCGATCTTGTGAAACTTCACATCTATGTGCTTCGTCCTTGCATGATACACATGATTTTTCGCCAAAAACATAGTGCTTTGACTATCACAGTGTAACTGAGCACCACCTTGCTCCACACCCAACTTCTTTGCAAGTCCTTTTACCCATAATGCTTCTTTAGCTGCTTCTCCAATAGCCATGTATTCAGCTTCAGTGGTAGACATTGCAAAAACAAATTGTAACACACATATCCAACAAACAGGACCTCCTGCAAGAGTATAAACATATCCTATAGTAGACCTTCTGTTGTCTAGATCACTTTCATAATCCGAATCCACATATCCCACAAATGAACCACACTTTTGACCTTCAAACTTTAGCCCATAGTCAATTGTACTAATCAAAAACATGAGAATCCATTTTACCGCTTTCCAATGTTCTCTTCCGGGATTAGACATGTACTTGGTTACTTGACTAATAATTTGTACTAAATCTGGTTCTAGTGCACACCATAACATACATCAAACAACCAATTGCGCTAGCATAAGGAATTTTCGCCATATCTCTTATTTCTTCATCAGACTTAGGGTATTGAGATGCTGAAAGTTTGAAGTGGACCACCAAAGGTGTAGACACAATCTTGGCGTTTTTCATGTCAAATCTTTCGATCACCTTTCCAATGTAACTCTTTTTAGAAAGCCATAATCTCTTAAAGCTTCTATCTCGGCGAATCTTCATTCCAAGGATCTTCTTTGCAGCTCCTAGATATTTCATCTCAAACTCTTTTCCCAATAGCCCTTTTAATTCTTCAATATTCTCCATATTGTTTCCAGCAATGAGCATGTCATCAACATACAATAACATGAATATGGGAGAGCTGCTATCCAGTGACTTAGTGTAAACGCAGCAATCATACTCACATATTTGGTAGCCTAATTCTATCATATATGAATCAAAACATTTGTACTATTGCCTAGGAGCTTGCTTCAAACAGTAGAGTGATTTTTTAAGTCTGCACACAAGCTTCTCTTCACCTAGTTTTACAAACCCTTCTGGTTGCACCATGTAAATTTCTTTATCCAAATCTCCATGAAGAAATGTTGTTTTTACATCCATTTGTTCACGATGAAAATTCCAGCTAGCTATCAAACTCAACACAGTTCTTATAGAAGTGTGTCTAACAACAAGACTGAAAATTTCGTCATAATCAACTCATTTCCTTTGTGAGTATCCTTTTGCTACTAACCTTGCCTTGAACTTTACAGCTCCTTTTCTCGACTCTCATGTTTTCCTCTTGAAAAAGCACTTGCAACTAATCGCTTTCTTGCCTTTTGGTAAAGGCACAAGATCCCATGTTTGGTTTTTCTCCAAGCTAACGTTTTCTTTAGTCATGGCACCGATCCATTCTTTTTTCTCCGAGATAGTTGTAGCTTTGTTGTAAGTTGAAGGATCATTTGTGCCAACTACTAAAGCATAGTTAACCATATCTTCAAACCTGTATCTTTCAGGAGGCTTGATCACACGTCTTGGTCTTCCAAAAACCGTTGTTTCCTTTGTATTTTTGACTTCTTCTCTCTGCTCATCACTGCTTGCTGCGTTTTCTTCCTGTAGGATCTGGATTTCGTTTTTCTCAGTCTTAATGGTCACTTTCTGTTGTTCTGATCTTGCTTGTTGCACCATCAGCTGTTCATCAAAGACCACATCTCGACTGATCACCCTTTCCCGTGCCTCATGATCCCATAACTCGAAGCTTTTTACACATTTCTCAAAGCCAATAAAGATACACTTCTTGGATTTCAAATCCAACGTAGATCTTTCATCACTAGGGATAAGCATATAAGCCGGACATCCAAATATCTTCAAGTTTGAAAGATCTACATCTTTCTCAGTCCAAACCTCTTTCGCGACCTTTCGTTCAAGAGATTTCCTTGGCGATCTATTGATGAGATAGACCGTTGTATTTACTGCTTCTGCCCAGAACTGCTTTAGTAACCATGCATTCAACCTCAAACACCTTGCCTTCTCAGCAATAGGTCGATTCATCTTCTCATTGACTCCGTTTTGTTGACGCATTTTTCTTACTCTAAAGTGCCTTTGAATGCCTCGTTCCTCATAGAACTTCTGGAATTCGCCATCAGTATATTCTGTTCCATTATCTGACCTCAAGTACTTCACCTTTCTCCCTGTCTAGTTTTCAACTTCAGCAATCCAAATCTTGAATTCCGTGAACACCTCATATTTTTACCTTAGGAAGTACACCTAAAACTTCTTGGAGAAGTCGTCAATAAAAAAATGAAGTACCTTGAGCCATCTAATGACTGCTGTCTTGTTGGTCCCCACACATTAGAATGAACATAGTCTAGAAGACTCTCTGTTGTGTGTTTTTCCGTTTCGAAAGACTCTTTAGACTACTTTCCCATCACACAAAACCTGCAAAAATCCATCTTACAACTCTTCAACCCATCTAAAAGACCCCTTTTATGGAGTTCGTTTAGTCCATATTCTCCAATATGACCCAAACGCATGTGCCATAAAGCAACACAATCTGCATCAGATCCTGCAGCTGCAGCTTCATCTGTAACTACACTTCCAACCATTCGATATACACTTCCACCTCTTATCAGTCCTTTCATCATGACCAAGTATCCTTTTCATACAGATAAAATGTCATCACCTTTTTCTCCAACAAATTTGTATCCGTTTTTCTAAAGCGTACCCAAGGAGATCAAGTTTTCACCTTTGGAACATGCTTGACGTCATTCAATGTTCTGACAACACCATCATGCATCCAAAATTTGATATGTCCAACACCGATGATTGAACATGGTCTGTCATCTTCCAATTGAACTGATCTATGTTCCCACTCTTGTATGTCTCAAACAGATCTCTATTATAAGTCATATGGAATAAGGCACATGAGTCCATGATCCAAGAATCAGTGTGATTTCCTAATGTGACTACTAACATGTCATAATCAATTGATCCTTGTGAATCTTTTTCTTTCTAAACCACGTTTGCTGAGTTTCCTAATTTCTTCTTACTAGGACATTCCTTTTTGAAGTGGCCCTTCTGCCCACATCCAAAACATACTCCTTTGTCCTTGTTCTTCTGCTTTGATTTTCCTTTGTTTCCATCCGTTTGTTTCTGCTTCTGATGTCTCTGCATTTTTATGATTTTTAGAAGTCATTTAGCATCATTTTAGGGTCTTTTAGTTGTACATATGTTGCATCTATATATGTTATTAGCAAGTTTGTAATTTTTAGGAAGTTTTGCATCAGCACCCCAAAAAGTGTTCAATGAAATACCTGATCAAGGTGATTTAAGAAATTTTCACATCCTAGCCAAAGGAATTAGATGTTTAGGGTGCTCATTCGCTTAGGTAGATTGGTTCGTAGTGCCTATTAGGTAGAGTTCCATTAACGGAAGTTAGGCTTGGATACTACCTAGTTTAAGGTCATCTGCCAAGGAATTGGATTTGATTGCTTTTGAATCTATCATCTAGGGATAGCTCTTGTTTGAGGCATGTTAGACATTAAGAGAGTTTGAGGAGGAACACTAACCAATTACCCTCATCCTTAGGGACCCTTTCTTTGATTGCATCTTTTACCCATTTTAATTTCTCTGTTTTTGTTTCACTTGCTACTTACCTTTTACTTATGCATGCTCACCTTTGTTTTCTGTTTTAGTTTTCTGCATGTTTTGTTTGCTTAAGACTTGTTAGTAAAACCCATCTTTATTTTCTGGCTTGACATAATAGAACCATTTCATCTAGATTGTTAGCATCACACATGATTGGATTGACAACCCATCTATACTACAATGACATGCATGTATAATGGGGATTGATACTTAAAAATACCTGTTATCAATTTAGCGCCGTTGCCAATTGGGTGTTTGTTTGTTACATTCTGGATTTTGGATCTCTTGAGATCAAGTTTCTTTTCTACTACCATACTCACCTTGTTTTCCTTTGTTCCCTTTCTTTTCAGGTACTTGCATAGTTGTGTATGAACCTGAGAAGTAGAGGACCAACAGACTTAATTCCAATCGTTGAAGATATTCTTGCTCTTAAAAGGGAATACTCTCGCGCGAGATGTGAACAAGAACGTTTGGAACACTTAATAATGTTGGATTTTCAAATGGAGGACAACGTTGAACGCAATAACCAACACACTATTGATGCTGGTGACAACCCGGACACTTACACCCATCGTCATGGAATCAACCCACCTGTTGTACATAACAAAAACTTCGAGATCAAGAACTGCTTGATAGCAATGGTACAAGGGAAAAAATTCCATAGTTTGCCTATGGAGGATCCACTCGACCACCTAGACGAGTTTGATCGCTTCTGCAGTCTCACCAAGATCAACAGTGTGAGTGAGGATGCTTTTAAGTTGAGTCTCTTCCCATTCTCTTTGGGAGAGAAAGCACATCAGTGGGAGAAGTCTCTTCCTAGGAACTCAATCACCACCTAGGATGCTTGCAAGAAAGCTTTTCTTGCCAAATTCTTCTCCACATCTCGTACAACAAGATAGAGGAATGATATCTCTGGTTTCAAACAACGAAACGCTAAAACCTTCTCTGAAGCATGTGAAAGATTCAAGAACTACACTCTGCAGTGTCCTCATCATGATTTCAGCAAAGCATCCCTCCTAAGCACACTCTATCATGGTGCTCTACCACATATAAGAATATTGCTTGACACTGCAGGAAATGGTAACTTCCTGAACAAGAGCGTCGCTGCATGTTGAGAACTTGTGGAGAATCTCCCTCAATCCGATGGTATCTATAATGAAGATTATAACCGCACAGCTCATGGTAACTCCAACACATATGAAAAAGGAATGATCTCAAAGCATTGACAAGTTGGACAGGAATAACAACGTAGCTAACCCTCACGATTAAGTGTACCCGACACTACCTCATAAAGATCTTCAACCCTTCATCGACTATGCTCAAAAACGTGGTTTCCTTCAAAATCAGCAACAACGAGATAGTATTCAACAACAACAAATTGGTGTTCCTCCAGTTTTCCCTACCAAACAACCTTCTGCTGCACCTTCCAACATTGAAGCAATGTTACAATAACTTCTTCAAGGTCAATCCAATAGTGACATGGAGACATCAAAGAAGTTTGGTGAACTTCACCACAAGATGGATTCTTCATTCAACGCCATCTATGCGGAGATCAACACTCTCAACTCCAGAGTTACTGCTTTAGAAGGCAAGACTGCATCCACTTCTTCTTCTACACCACATCCCACAACTCAACTCCCAGGGAAGTCTGTCCAACACCCATGGAAGTCTGTTCAACACCCCAAGGATGTTGCTCATGTTAATGCCATCACCCTACGAAGTGGGAAAGAGTTACCACCACCACAAGTTGTCCTTAACACTGAGGATAGTGTTGACCAAGATGGGGAGGAATTGTGTTTAAAAGAAGCTGAAGAAGAAGAACTTGCAAAAAATGATTCTTAGAAGCCATCACAACCACCATCAGTTGTTGTTATCAAGCCACATCCTGCTAAACAACCATTTGCAATGCAAAAGAAGGATACACCCTTCGTACCACCACCATACGTTCCGAGGTTGCCTTTCCCTTCTAGATTCAAGAAGGAAATCATGGCAAAGTACAAAAGCGTCTTTGAGAAGTATATGAAGGATACTGAAATTAATGTGCCACTTCTTGACGAAATCACTCTGATTCCTCCATACAAGAAGTTCCCAAAGGATGTTATCACCAAGAGAGGAAAATAGATTCAAGGAATGGTGGTTCTAAATGAAGAATGTAGTGCAATTATCACAAGGACCTCAATCCCAAAGAAGTTATCAGATCGAGGATCATTCACCTTACCTTGTTCACTAGGTCATTTGTCATTCGACAAATGCTTGTATGACCTAGGAGCTTCGATCAGTCTTATGACTTTATCAGTCGTAAGGAAGTTAAGTTTTAGCAATTTCAAACCTTGCAATATCTCTATGGTACTTGCAGACCAAACAGTGCGAATTCCACATGGAGTCTTTGAAGATTTTCCTGTGAAGGTTGGAGTAGCCGAAATCCCAACTGATTTCGTAGTTTTAGACATAAGTGAGGAACCAAGAGATCCTCTGATTTTGAGCAGACCATTCCTAGCTACTGCTGGAGCTGTTATTGACGTTCAGAAAGGGAAAAATCGGCTCGATATGGGTAAGGAACTGAAAATGACCTTCGACATTCAAGAAGTGATGAAGAAGCCTGATGTTGAAGGGGAAATTTTCTACATAGAAGAGATGGATCAACTTGCTGACGAACTGTTGTAAGAGATTAATGAGGAGGATCACCTCCAAACTACATTAACCAAGAATGGGGATAAAGGGTATTTACACAGTGAATCATTGGGGTATGAAATGATATTGGACTCACATACACCATTAGAACCTGAAGAACCATTCAAGGACATTCAAGGGTCATAAGATCAGGTGTTCGCCGTTACAGAGAATGTTGAGCTCAAATAGAAGCAACAACACTCTGAAATATCTAAGGACTGGTCTGAACTCAAGGCACCGTATATGGAACTGAAACCACTTCCCAAAGGGCTAAAGTACGCTTTTCTTGGACCTAAATCCACATAGCCTGTCATAGTAAATAATGAATTGAACTTGCTGTTGACTGAATTAAGGAAGTTTAGGAGAGCTATAGGGTATTCATTGGATGACATTAAAGGAATATCACCTAATATATGCATCCATAAAATCAATCTTGAAAATGAATCCAACTCTAGCATTGAACCATAAAGAAGGCTAAATCCTAATCTTAAAGAAGTAGTAAAAATGGAAAAACTTAAGTTGTTGGATGTTGGTGTTATCTACCCTATCTCAGATAGTACTTGGATATCACCAGTTCATTGTGTCCCAAAAAAGAGAGGAATTACTGTGATAAAAAACGATAAAGATGAACTAATACCAAATCGAACAATCACTGGTCATAGAATGTGCATTGATTAAGGGAAGTTGAATGCTGCATCTAGAAACGATCATTTTCCATTACCCTCATTGACCAAATGTTAGAACGCCTAGCAAACCATCATTACTACTGTTTTCTTGATGGTTATAATGGATTTTTCCAAATCCCTATCCACCCTCAAGATCAGGAAAAGACCACCTTCACATGCCCTTACGGTACTTTTGCATATAAAAGGATTCCATTCGACCTTTGCAATGCACCTGTCACTTTTCAAAGGTGTATGACTTCAATCTTTTCAGATTTAATCGAGGAGATAGTTGATGTGTTCATGGAAGATTTCTCTGTGTACGACTCTTCTTTCTCCTCCTGCTTGTTTTATTTGTGAAGGGTACTCACCAGGTGCGAAGAAACAAGTTTGGTCCTAAACTGGGAAAAGTGTCACTTCATGGTTAGGGAAGGGATTGTCTTCGGAAAAAAAATATATGAAAAAGGGATAGAAGTAGACAAGGCAAAGATTGATTTCATGATGCAACTACAACCACCAAGGAAAGTGAAGGATGTGAGGAGTTTCCTAGGGCATGCTGGGTTTTACTGGAGATTTATCAAAGAATTTTCGAATTTAGCAGGACCTATGACAAGGCTATTATGCAAGGAAACCGAGTTTGACTTTGATTCTGAATGTCTCAAGGCGTTCCACCACATCAAGGAGGCCTTAGTATCCTCCCCTATAGTGCAAGCTCCAAACTGGGATTACCCCTTCGAGATCATGTGTGATGCTTCCGACTACGCAGTTGGAATAGTTTTGGGGCAGAAAATAGATAAGAATGTGCATATCATTTACTACGCCAGTAGAACCATGAACGATGCTCAGGTAAAATATGCTACAACAGAGAAGGAGTTGCTGGCAGTCGTCTTTGCATTTGAGAAATTTAGAAGCTACTTGGTTGGTTCAAAGGTTATAGTCTGATCATGCAGCGCTGAGGCATATCTATGAAAAGAAGGACATTAAACCAAGATTGTTGAGATGGATTCTTTTATTGCAAGAATTTGACATGGAGATAGTGGACAAGAAGGGTATTGAAAATGGAGTAGCAGATCATTTGTCAAGAATGAGGATCAACGACTCAATACCAATTGATGACTCTATGCCTGAAGAACAGCTCATGATGATCCATACATGTACATTTGTAGAAGGTGAAGTAGTAAGCACAAAAGCAGCACCATGGTATGCAGATTTAGTTAAATTCAAGGTATGTGGATCAGTCCCTGAGGATTTCGATGAGTATAGGAAGAAAAAGTTCATGAATGATGTAAATCGTTAGTACTGGGATGACCCTTTTCGTTACAAGAAAGGTCCCGACGGATTATTCAGAAGGTGCGCAGCTGAAGATGAAGTGAAAGGAGTTCTGGAACACTATCATGGTTCTTCTTATGGAGGACACTTTGCAACATTCAAGACTATTCAGAAGATCCCGCAGGCAGGTCTGTGGTGGCCAACCATGTATAAGGACACACACGGTTTCATCTCTATGTGTGACCCATGTCAGAGAGCTGGTAATATTGAAAATGGAATGAGATGCCTCATAATCCAATCTTAGAAGTCAAAGTGTTCGATGTTTGGGGCATTGACTTCATGGGACCATTCAACCCCCATTTTTTTGGAATAGTTACATTTTGGTAGCTGTCGACTACGTCTCAATATGGGTAGAAGCAATTGCATGTCCTACCAACGATGAGAAGGTGGTTATGAAACTCTTCAAAAACATAATTTTCCCAAGATTTGGGATTCCAAGGATAGTAATTAGTGATGGTGGTTCTCACTTCATAAAAAAGTGTTTGAAAATCTTTTGAGAAAGTATGGAGTGAAGCATAAGGTAGCAACACCTTATCATCCATGATATTACTCGGTTTTAATGCATTATAGTGGGCATTTATGTCTGCTATTCTGCATTATTCCGAGTATTTTCCTTGCAAATTGGTATATTTCAGGACTTTTAGGCGTTCGGGTCGTTTCAGAGCTAAAATGAATATTTCGGGACATTTCAGAGCATTTCATAAGTTTCAGAAGAATGATTAAGCTACGAGATGATTCGCACGATCGGGCACATCACTTTCCCGATCGGGCAAATGTTCCTGGAGAAAAAAATTCGTATAATCAGACCGATCGAGCATTTGAAGAAGGATCGAGCATCAATACAATATGCTCGATCAGGCACATCTAGATCGATCGAGCAGATCACCCGAAACAGAAGTTGAATTTCCAATTTTGCACACAAGTCCTCTAAGCTATCCATTATTTCCATATTTATAGATTTTTAATTTTTAGAACTATAAAAGTCTTTTGTGGCGTAGGTTATTATTATTCTATCTTTTATTTTTGCAAACTTGAGAGATTTTACTAGGAGAAAGAATTCCCGAAGCTGTATTTGGAGAAGAAATTCTGAACCCAGATTTTAATATATTTTATTTATTTGATTTCAATATGTGTTCTTCTCAGAAATTGATTTGTCTCTGTTTTGATATGTCTGAGTAGTTCGCTCGTTAGGTCAATGTGAAAACATGTTTGAATGTTAGGTTTAACATTGTAGGATTGAAATTGATAGGTTCTTAGTCTAAATTTGTTCTTAATGCATGAATTAGTTTGATCACATAGTTCATGATTATAAGTTGATAAATACAAAGGGATTTGATTTAGAAACCTGACCTAATTTAGATGAATAAGTGTTTAAACTTGCAGGAGTATTGTTTTAATGCTTATGAACAATTGAATCTGAGTTTTAATGCATGATCAGATTGTTTTAAAGACGACGGAAGTTTGTCTCTGACAATTCGATAATAGGGTCTAATACCCCGGGAGGAGATTATACCTAATTTGTTTTTCATGTTGAGAACTATTTTCTATCTAAATCTTGCATGTTAACTTGACTTTAAACCTGAATACCTACAGATTTCCCTATTGCCTAGCGTTTTATTATTATAGTTTTTAAACCGTTTTTAATTACCGTTTTGATTCACAATCAAATCTATTATTCTCACTTTAGCCATATTCGAAGTTTTAAACTGAACGTGCATTTCTGATCTCTGTGGATTCGATACTTTTCTATACTTCTTTGATTTGTTCTCTGCAGTATTAGTTAGGATTAAATTCTTAACCTATCAGAATTTTGGCGCCGTTGCCGGGGACCAATTGTGCCTTTCTAGTTTTTAATTAGAATTTCGTCTAAGGTTTTTAATTTTCAGTACTCATCTCGTTCTTCTTTGCTTGTCTTTGTTTTATAGGTGTATGAACAGAAGATCTGACAAATCACCTGAACTACTCAACCTAAGTAACTCAGAACTTGCAAGGCTAGAACACTCAAACTGGAAAGCAAAGAAAGATGCTAGTTCATCCACTTCAATGACTGATATCGTCAATCCAATCAATCCGGTCGATCCCGAAGGTCAACAACCACCACTTGTTATGGGGCTTAATCAACTCATTAACCAAGGACAAGGTGGTGGCAATGGCAATCAAGTGCCACAAAGCCAACAAGGAGTAATCAATGATCAAATTCCATCAGGAAATCCTAATCCTCAAAACGTTCAACAACCTGTAAACGTTGATGTAAGGCACTTTGTCTTGTTCGGAGATCCGGGAAGAGTTAATCAGCTCAATGCTCAAGTTAATGCTCAGCTCAATGCTCAAGTTAATGCTCAGCTCAATCCTTAGAACCATCCTCTAGTTGGTTCTTTCAAAAATCCTCAAGCATTCTATGCTAATAGGAATCCCATCCAACCTCCTCCACATCAGCGTAGGGAATATCAATTCCCTATTTTGCTTGTTCAGATGATTTGTAGCAACCAATTCAGTGGTTTACCTCATGAGCATCCGATGAATCATATTGACACCTTTGAGGACATTTGCAACATGATGACTCTAAATTTTCATGGATTTTACTTATCAATTAGCATCAATTTTGAGGTCTAAAAAGTGTGCATACGTCACATTTATGGTCGATTTCACTAAGTTTAGTGTTTTTAGGACTTTTGCATTAGAATTTGAATATGCACACATTTTGGAGGTTTTTCAGGACTTTCATGTGTTTTTGGGAAGGATTTGAGAAATTTCAGAAAAGCATCACTTGACGTCAAATGGAGCAGCACTTAGCACTCAGCACTCAACATGGAATGGACTGAACTTACCTCTGAGCACTTGCAGGATCAATCCCAGCACTATGCAGGATCAATCTTGGGCCCCGTGTACCGATCAATCCCAACGACGCCATCCACTTTCCCGAAGGAAACGGAATAAGTCAAACGAATCTTCCCAAATTCCCGAAGGAAAAATGGAGTAAGCCAATTTGAGGCCCTATCTCCGGCACCTCACCACCCCGTCGGGTGTTAACCGGCCATGGTGATCAGCCAAGTAATATC
>OVBE01009961.1:0-15500 GCA_900406425.1 Iberis pinnata
ATATAAACTTTAAATCCAAAAATATAAACCTGAAACCCAAAAATATAAACCCCAAATTAATCTAGACTAAAAATAAATGAGACTACAAAAAAGTTAGATTAGGCAAAAAAAATTGCAAAACTTGAAGGAAAAAAATGACAAAGATTATTAAAAGAAAATTAAAACGTGAACGATCCATAAAGAAGAAAAGAAAAAAGAAAGTATAAAATGACATTTTAGAAAAATTGTACTCCCTTTAATCTTGAAAGAGTGTCACTTTAGATATTTTCACATATATTTAAAAATTTCATATTTCTATAAAAATTGCATTAAGTATTATAAATCAACCAATAGAAAAAATACTGCATTTTTTCTATTAGCTAAAAAAGTCAAACTCATTTAAATTCTGCATAGAAAACCTAAAATAACATTCTTTTTGTAACAAAAACTAAAGCTAAAACGACACTCTTTCAAAAATGGAGGGAGTATAATAAAGCTAAGAAGTAGATGTTAGATTCTCAATTTTAAGTTGTATGGCGAACTGCAAATGAACAAGTGGCGCAAAGGTAGTCACCTCTGTATCTATTGCATCTACCAGGGTTCGAACCTTGCGCTTTTAGTTGGAAGAGAACTACGTAGACACTAGGGTATGACGACAAAAAAAAAAAGTTGTATGGTGAACATGTAATGCAATAACTCTTAAAAAAACACGTACGCGTGCAAAAACATTAGTTTTTTTTTTTGTCTCCAAGTTAGAGGTTAGAAGTTGATGTGCCCACTGGGGCTCGAACCTGCGACCAGGCACAGGATGCCTAAATCAACACAAGTGGAAAGCCAACTAGACTAAGGTTGCTCGGCATGCAAAAACATTAGTTAAGTATTTTTAAACAGCGAGATTTTGAGAGTAAATATCTTTTTGTTTAAAACTGTTCACAAAATTAGGATTGTTTTAAATATTTAGGATAATGAATTTTGAGCAACCTTAATAGGAATTAGGAAAACAAAGAACAAGTCTTGAAAATCTCTTCTTGATCGCAAAACATCTAAAATCCTTTGTTGTAACAAATGGTAAAAAAACAAGAAACAAGATTTGCTTCTGCATATTTATATAGCAAAATACAACCAGAGAGAGACATGAGAGAGTTTCATCTACATAAATAAGAGAGAGAGACTTTATACAAACAAAAAATTCTCCTACCACATGGCCAGATTCTTAAGTTCTCAGATACAGATTACCAAAAACAAAACAAGAACATGCTTTCATAACAATATTAGCCTCTGTCCTGATTTAAGAGCCTCTGAGAATAAGGCAAAATGTTTTTTAAGTTCTTTCAGCTAAGTACTTCTTCTATAGTAACTTATTACTACTTACTTCTTAGCCTTTTGTTCTCATTATAGTGATGCTTCCTTTTCCTCCTTCTGTGCGGATTTTGGTCTTCCCTACAACAGGTTTCCCAGAGAATGCTGAAGTTTGAATCACGGCTTGCTCTTCTTTGTCTTCCTTTGGTTTTGCTGGTGGAGTTCGGATTTTCTGATTTATGTCCTTGAGAGTCATGCCACCATGAACCCCACATGGTTTGATGAATGCAAATGGATATATGACAGAAGATGGTAGCTTTGAAATTGGCCTTGAAAAAGATTTTCTACCTGCTATTACCACTTACGATTATTAATAGTGCTTTGTTTCTCATTTTATTACAAGTTCAGTGTGCGCATTTTAACCGAACCGAATTTAGTTCGGTTCAGTTTATTCCGTTCGACTTGGTGAATTATTAAATTTAGTTTGGTTTTCGGTTCGAAAACAATTTTATTTTATACTACATTAACCGAACAGAACTAAACCGAATTTGCTAAAAAAAACATAATACACTGAAATTAACCAAATAAACCGAAAATTAACCAAATCGAATTATAATTTAAGATTTTCGAACCAAAAAAACCAAAATTTAAAAAAGAAAACTGAGTGCAGAACCAAACAGCAATTATATTCAGTTCAATTCGGCAAAAAAAAAAAAAAAGATAAAAAATAAAATAACCGAAAACCAAATATATTGAACTGAAAAACCCGAATGCCCACCCCTAGTGCTAGCCTACAATACCGACCCATTTGTGACTGCACTGTTTATTTTTACCTTTAAAGATAACTTTTGGAGAAGTTCGAGTCACAGGTCGCTGAACTTCCCTGATTTCTGGTTCTTCAGGCATATTTAGATACTCTGTGCCAAACAAAGGGATTTTCATCAAACTAGAGCAAGCTATGGAAGAGACAAAAACAAAGAAGTGTTACCTGAAACATCTACTTGGACATCAGGGGAACTGAAACTTCTGAGAGAAAACAAGAACAATAACCAATTTACAAAGCAAATCACATAGGCAACTAAACTGCAAAATAAGAAGAAAAAAAGACCGAAACGTACAAGTCATTAGGTAGGACTGGAGTCTCAGCATCATTTAAGCATTCAGCGTACCACTCTTCTGCATACAGATCAAGTCCCTCGAAGCTTGAGGCAGATGCGTCTTCTGAAAAAGAAACAATGTTTAATTTGCAACTGTATGGAAACTCATTGGCCAGATTGATAGTTTATAAGACCTTAACCTGAAAATCCTTCTATAAGTTGAGACCCCTCGGGTAAAAGCTCATCAAATGTATCCTCTCTAGCCTGAACATTCATAGAAGAAACATCAATCAGAGCATTGAAGATAGTATTAGCACCTAGCCACCTACACTATACAATTTTGTTTATATGCAAAGCTTTAGTAACGTAACTTGCCATAGTAGGTACCTAACAATTGTATTAGGCAGTCAGATACCAGGAATCAGTACCGTGGAAGGAAAAACTAAGCCCTCATCTTAATAAGCGAGCAATGAGCTAGAGGATATCAAGAATATATATATCGCAAATGCTTCTGTGAGCTATAGGTGCATAGATACGGATTTGGTGCACTCACGCTTGATTTTAAGATTGAAGCAAAATTTTCACTGCTGAAAAGGGATGTTTCCACAGGTTGGTCTTCGAATTGTAACACCCGACGCCTCTTTAAAGCAGAGCGTGTCTCACTTTGCACTTCCAGTTTCTTGTTCGTTTCATCTGAAACCCGACTCTTTTGATTAGAAACCATCACACCATAGAATCAGAAATTGAAATGATAAACTTACCTGTTGTGACATGATAACCCAACTCGCTACACTCCTTCACTGGGGTGGCTACATCATCAAACATGTAAGAATGATCTTCTTGGTTTAATGCAACTTCAGTCATTGTGCATTCCGGCACATCCGCTGAAAGTAGAGAATGATTCAATCATACTTTTCTCCATAAGTTTTTACAAGAGTTGCATAAAGTAAGAACTTACAGAAATCAGACTGTGGTTGGTAGTTGTAGTTCTCCATTTGCCAATTCCAGGAGGGGCTTCTGCAAATATTTAGACCCATGTAAATTCCAAATAATCCAAACAAATGTTGATGCACTATGAACAAGAAAAAGTAACAAGCTACTCAAACTAAGCAACAGGAGTAGCCACATTGCAAAAATCATAATCCAAAACTTCAAATCTAAATCACACAACATCCAAACCTGTATCAAATCACCATTTTTGAGCATTGACAAGCTAAATCTTAATTCAATAATTGCATGAAACCCAGAGAAATCAGTTAAACCTAAAACCAGCATTGAGCTAGAAATCAAATCAACGCCAAAATCTAACGATTGCAATTAAAAAAAACCCAGACAAACGAGCAAGCAAAAATCAAATGAAAAATGTGCAATAGACTAATCAAATCCAAATCCAAATCCAGGAACAAAAGAACCAAAAAAGAAAAATATACCGATCGTCTCCGTAATCCATCGATCTTCTTCGACCTTTACAATACTCCGAATAACTAGCCGTTGCCCAGAAAATGAAAGTAGAATAAAATCAATAAAAGAAGAAATAGTAGAGAGAGCAGTTTAGTTTTTCACTTTCACCGACCTGTGTGGCTCGAGATATGTTCTTAGTGTTTACTGAACTGCTTCTTCACCCACAGGGAAAAGAAGAGAAGAGCGGCGTTTTTTTCTCTCTCTCTAAGACACACTGGTCAATATTTATGAGGAGAGAGAGAGAGTGTGTGTAGCTTATTAGCTTTTTTATTTTAATTTTTAATTTTGTAGAAAACGAAGAAGAAAAAAGAAAAGACCATTGCGAAGCACGCTTTCTAGTTTCTATGTCGTGCGTCCTCTTTTTTCGCGATTTTCTTCACTTAATTGCGCAATTATAAGCAATAAATAACTAATTTCCAATTTTTTTCAAAGTCTTCTTTTAATTTTGGGATAGTTCAATAATCGCTTTTTAATTGCAACCCTCTTAATAACTGCATTCTACTCTGCCAACTTTAAATACATAAAGCAAAATAAAGTTTTAGATTAATCAATTTTTCTATGTCAATAGTGACTAACGGGGAACCGAAGAACAATGACCACGGCCCATTATCAATTTTTTTCTTTTATAAATTATACTATCAATATTTAACCCTTTTTTAATACGTTACCTTCTTTTTTTTGTCAACATTTTACAAAGAAACTATATACATGGGATTTGCTCCTTTATGCTTATGGTCATTCTTAGTAAAATATGTGTTAACGGAATAATGTTTTTATATTTTATTGATTAAAAAGGAAGAAAAGTCAATATATGATTTTAGCTATGTAATTGGACTCATGTTCAGTGTTTGTTTTATTGGAATTGGACTTATGTTATTGAAACCCCAATTTGAATAAAATAGAAATATATAAAATAGTAACTAAACCATTTTATTACTCCTTTGGAAAGTCTTTTAAAAAAAGACATAAACCCTACCCAAATTCCGCCTCTCACCACTCTGCTGATTGAGAAAAACGTAGCAAATAGGTTTGGGCAAAATATTCGTTAGATTTGTTTCGATTCGGTATTTGCTTTGATTCGATTCGAATAAATTGGATATCCGTAAAATTTTGGAGCAAAGCAAATAGCAAAACAAGATATCTGTAAAAACGGAAGCAAATAAAAATATTGTTTTTGAAAATATCAAATATTGGATTCGATCCGTAAATTTAAATTATATGCTATAATATTGTAAATATGTATATAACTATAGTAATGTAGTAACTAAGTAACAATGTTATACGACTGTGCGTAGGAAATATAATTAGTGGGGCATATTCAATATATTAATAGTATACGAAAGTTATTAAATAAATAATTAGTGCATTTGTCTCTGGGTGTTCTTTAATACTCTGGTTCTCGGTTTCCTCTGTTCTGTGTATGAACTAATACTCTGTTTCCTCTGTTTTATAAAATTTCCTTTAAGTGAAAAAAAAAAAAAAATAATTAGTGCATTTTTTTGGAAAGGATAGATTTGTGTTATACTATAAACAACAAAAGTTAGAAATAAAAAAAGAAAATAGATATGTGTGGATTCTCTTTCCTAATTTTATCTTCTTTTTCTTTATTCTAGCTTATAGGGTTCTCTAAAAGAGGATTCATCTTTCTAATTAAAATGAATTTTCTAAATTATTTATATTTTCATCACGAAATCGTTGTTTCTTTTTCCATCCATCTTAATAGAGTTGGCATCTTCTGATTATATGGTCACTTAAGATTGACTCTTTGTTGAAGTTATGTTAGTAATGTTTAAAGTTTGAGTTTGTTTTCATTTCAATGTTTTCTCTTACCATTGAACATGTATTGTGTGCTGATTTTCATGCAGTTGTACATGTTAGAGGGATGAGGAGAATCATTAAACTATTTTGTTGTTGTTTTCTGTTTAATTTTAACTTATTAAGATAAAATGTTAGTTTTTTATCTTGATAAGATGTTAGTTTATGTTGATGAGTGACATTCTTATATGTCGTATTAAATTTTGAAAATACTTTGATGATATTTTTTTGGAACGTATTTTAAAAAATTATTAAATATGAATATTTTTTATATTTTATGAGTTGTGTTTGTTTTGTAAAAATATAAAAAAAATAGATTGAAGCGAATAATTCACAAATATTAGTAAAATTACCGGATATCCGTAAATTTTTGGATCGAAGCAAATCACAAAATTAATTATTCGGTAAAAACGAAGAGAATAACGAATAATGTTAATTTTTAGGATATTTTCTTCATGCCGAGGCCTAACAGCAAATATACTTCTACTATATATTATTTAAGAAAATGGTCTTATAAAATCATGCAGTATCATGAAATATGCCACTGTAACAAACAATATAACTTATTAAGGCTAAATTGGGGTTAAAAAAACTAATAAAAAAATAAACAAACATGTGAATCCTATTTTGATTGCATTTGACCCATAAACATTTTAAATATGCATAGATTAAAACATAAAGGAAAATTAAAATGTGATTGCAGTGTAGTGGTTTATGAAATTCTTTCATGTATTTGGGTGCAATATTCGCCTCCAACTAATGTAATTTTTTCAATTTCTGTAAAGAGAACCCAATATTCCACGTAGTAAGTTAAAAGAATGTATTTTAAAAATATATTTAATTTTCCACCAATTTTGATGCAGTAGTTAAAAAGTGGATCCAATTTAATCAGGATCGAAATACAAAAAAAAATATAAGGTAAAACTTGTCTTTAGTCAAATTAAACTTATAATGGTTTAAGTGTAAGAAACCCGATTTAATCGGGTTCCAAGTACACTAAAAAAATATTTGGTTAATTTCGATTTTTGATGACACTGAATTGATAAATTGGAAGTGATAAATTATATTTTGGTTTAGTGATTAGGGAAAGGAACCTGATTTTGAAAATCCATGCCTTAATTTGTATTCTATCATTAAATTAATGAATATATAGTTTCACAAAGTTTTTATTATATTTATATTTTTAACATACTTAGATTTAACGTGCAAACAAATATTTATTATTTTCAAAGATAGTCCAAGAGTAATTTTAAAATATTATAATAACCAAAATTTATTTTTTCAAACAGAAGTTGACTATCTGAGTCTGTCTAAGATTATCGGATCAAAAAAAAATGTGAAATTTTCCAGTTCATTGTGGAAAAGATTCACCAACGTACTTCGGGATGGTCTAAACGCTTCCTTTCACCAGTTGGTTGGGAAATCTTACTCAAATCAATTGCACTTGCAATGCCACTCTATACAATGTCCTGTTTTAAATTACCTAAATGTATCATTGCCGACATTGAACGATTAACTGCAAGATTTTGGTGGTCCAAGGGTGGCTCAGAAAATACAAGATCAATTCATTGGCTAGCTTGGGATCATGTTACAATTCCAAAGTAGAGGGTGGTCTTGATTTTAGAGATATTTAAGTGTTTAACAATGCTTTGATTGCAAATTTTTTTGGAGAATTCATCAATATCCTCATTCGCTACTAGCAAGTACTTTGAGAGGACGATATTTTAATACAACGACTGTCTTTGAAGCATCTATTGATACTCAATCATCTTTTGGATGGAAGTCTCTGCTTCATGGAGGCAATATGCTTAAGAAAGTTTTGTGTTATACTATTGGGAATGGTGAATATATGGAAAGATTCATGGTTACCTTTATCGCCTCCAAGACCCCCTAGACCGAAGGATCCTACCTCTACAATATCAACTTCAGTACGATACCTTATTGATTCTTTCAATTGCTGGGATATCTCAAAACTTACTTCTCTAATTCATGAGGATGATATTAATCACATCTTAGCCATCAAGCTACCACATATAAGGACTTATGACCGTTTATTTTGGATTTACAACATGAATAGGCAGTTTACAGTAAAATCTGGCTATTTGATTGGTACAAATAGGTACACAAATATTCCAACTGATCCACTAATACCACATCAGAATCTGTACAAGAAGATTTGGAAGTTAAACATTATGCCCAAGATCAAATACTTTTTATGGAGATGCCTTAGGAATATTAGCAACAAGGAAAGAACTTTACAGATGACATTTATGTACCACCAATAGTTGTCCTAGATGCTTAGGATGTGAGAGTTTGGAACACATGTTATTCACATGCCCGAGAATTAAAGAAGTTTGGGATATACTGGCAATTCCAAAACTGGATCTCACAAGTTCTTCTTTGGATTTTTCAGAAGTTTTGACTCACCTTGTCCAATTCAATAACAACCGTGAAGATGAAATAAAATGTCTACAATCAATTTGGATCTTATGGACACTTTGGCTGGCACGAAACAAGTTCCTTTTCAAAGCCAAATCTACTTCAGTTATGAGTTTATTACAAACAAGTCAGCATGAAGTCATTGAATGATTAGAGAATAACCAAAACAGAAGTCAAAGATCAATAAGGACAAACAATTCAGCATGGACAAGACCTGACCAAGATTGGATAAAATGCAACTTCGATGCATCCTTTATAAATCCGGAATCAAGAGCAACCGCATGTTGGATTTTCAGAGATGCAAATGGTTATTATCTTGGATCTAATCAAGCATCGGGAAACAGAGTTTCTTCTTTCATCGAAGACGAGGCTCAAGCTTTATTAATGGCATTACAAAATGCTTGGACAAGGGGTTTCCGTAAAGTGATATTTGAAGGAGACAATCTCAACTTAATTTCAATCTTATCACAAAAACCAGATTCACATCCACTTGGATAATTGGAAACAAAATTACTTATTTTGGAAAAGGAAGCTCACTAATGTTTGTTTGCAATGGATTGACAGAAAATCAAATAAAGCAGCACATTTGTTGGTACAACGTCAAATATCAAACAACATTCCATTTATTTCTCAATACTTTATTCCTTATTCAATTGATCATGTATTTGTATCTTACAATACTCATTAAATAAATTTGTGAATAAAAAAATAGGATTATAAAAGTAATATGGCGTCAAAGAAGCACAAGCCGTCTTAGCTCAGTGGTAGAGCGCGTGACTTTTAATCCCGTGGCCGTGGGTTCGATCCCCACAGACGGCGCCATGTCTTTTGCATTTTCCCCCTAAAATGGGGAGTATGCAAATTATGAAAACTCTTCCACCTTCAAAGTTTTTTTCTTTTTTTTTCAAGCTTGAAATTTTGATATAATTGTCGACAAAACATTCGAACGTGATGAATTAGTAACAAGAACAGGTTTCAATATCCACACTAAGAAAAACAGGAAACAAAAAATTACCAATGAACTCAGTTCTCCAGGAACTCTCTCTCCTTCTCTTCATCACAATTGTGAAGGAACAATCTCACATTAGCTTTTGGTTTTCCCTAGAATTTGACTTTGCAGATTTTGGTTGTCTTCAAGCAATCTATCATACTCCAGAAGCAGCTCTGCTGATTGTTTCTGGAGTGCCTCCACATGGGTTTCAGCGGTTTCAAGCTTCTTCTCTTTTTCTTTCGACTCGCTCTCTGCTTTCTTAAGACTCTCTGTAATAGTTGACAGTTTATCTTGCAGCTGCTTGATTTCTTTGAATGCTTTCTCCTCTTTCTCCTTCAGTTCGATTCTCTCTTTCTGAAGCTGTTCAACTTCTTCTTTTGATGACCCTACGTTGCTTCTTAAATTGATTAGCTTTCTGAGATAGTGGTGCATTCTGTCAATAATGAAGCCCAGAAATAGAACAACTCCTGCATATATATCATTTCAAGAACACGTTTTTAAGACCAAAGCTAAAAGAAGTATTGACAAGAGAACGCATCAACCACAATTACCTACATAAACAAATCAGTTCAGAGAAGTATCAACTAAATAAGAGCTAGATTATGTGTGATTGCAGATTCTTAGGATACTTTTGGGTTATTTTTGTAGCGTTCTTGGCTCTAGTCCACAATTCAAGATCAATAACTGATGGATTTTGCTACTGATCATCAGAACAGAGGTTCCAAACCTATCTAACTACCAAGGTAGCTTCTCAAATACAACTACAGAGATAACCATAAGTGTGATTAAGCATCATCACAGTGACACCATATCCACTCATTTGAGATACAAATTCTTTTCGCTTCCCTGGCTTAAAGAATGGAACCACCGAGGAATACCGGTTAGCTAGGGGTGGAAATTTTAACCAAACTGAAGTTCGGTTAATTTGGTTTGATTCGGTGAATTATTAAATTTAAATCCGTTTTTTGTTTGGTTCAGCAATAATTTTATTTGATACCACAATAACTGAACCGAATTTGCTAAAATTAACCAAAATTTAACCGAATTGAATTATACTTTAAGAATTTTTGAACCCAAAAAGCCGAACTTTAAAAATGAAAACCGAACCGAACAAAAATTATATTCGGTTCAATTCGGCAGAACAAAAAGACCGATTGAACCGAAAACGGAATAAACTAAACTGAAGAAAAACGAATGCCCACCCCTACAAATTCTTATTAACTAGATCAACTTCTCTAAGAAATTTCGCAACCAACCATCTTATTTCCCTTTCGCTCAAATAAAGCCTGCAACTTTCTTTTACTTAGATGTATCACTCTAGCTACAACAAAGCATAGATAAACTCAGTAAACACATAGTTAGTCTTGGTTTATTATCAGCAAAGAGTTCAACTTTGGTTACCATAGCTAAAAATTAATCAAGTCAAGTCAAGTCAAGAATCCAGTGATCTACTTCTTTCTGCTTATACACTAACAAAGCCTAGCCTCCTAATGGATCTACTTTAGATTATATAAAAAAGTTAAGCAAGAAAAGAAACTAACCCATTAGAGAAGCTTCAAGTAAGTGAGTTCTCCAAAGGACCTGATCCATAGGAGACATTGTCCCAAGCTTTGCACCTTTATTCTGGATCTTGACGATACTCATGAGATTAGACAAAAGTATAACAGACATGGTTCCACCGATTGTTTTCACAGTTGCAGGACCTTTCCCCATCTTAAGCTGATCAAGGCTCTTAATCACAAGCTCTCTCAAAGGACCGATCTTAATCAGCAGTAGGAATGCAATCGCACCCTCAACGAATAGAACCAGAAACAGTAGCTGTATCATTTCCGCAAGATATGTTCCTTTACCCTAATTCACGAAGAATGTAAACCCTAAACCCTAACTGACTCGGTACTGTTGATTTCTAGTTTCCTAATTGGGTTTGAAATTAAATCAAAACCCAGATCGGAGGACGAAGAGAATTACCTAATACCCATTTTGCTTTTTCTTTTAAAGGAATCAGTAGGCTACTCAATTCTGGCACCACCAAGAAATCATGAAATGGAGAGAAAACGAAGCAAGAAATTGAAGAAGAAGAAGAAGAAACACTAAAGAGTGAACAAGTATCTGAGAGGGAAAAAAATTAGTAAAGGAACATAGTTTACTGTCTAATGTAAAGAGAGAAATAAATTAATGGTGTAATTATGTAAAGAGTAAGTTGTACTCTTAAACTCTATGGTCACTCATGAGTCATGACTTTGCGCTTGCTTGCTTTTGCCAGACGACGAGTCAATGCTATGCTGTATAACCATTAACTTAGATCAATTAGGAAGTTAAATATTTTTAAAATATGTTTAGCATTCTTTCCATTAAAAAGATGATGTTTAAAATTTTTGACTTAGATAAAATAAATAAATTTAATAACTACTAAAATAATTTTATGGTAGAATACTTTATTTTGACAATGCATACAACAACACCATAATTATGGTGAAAACATTTATCTTTTCTTTGAAAAACACTTATTAATTATATATTTATTCTTGTAAATATAAATGCATTAAATAAAATTTAGAACATCATTTATTTAAGAGCAAGATTAAATTCTAAAATAATTTTCTTTTAGAATTGGAAGGAATATTTTTCTAAACTATTATCCTTCATCACCTCATCCCCCACACCCCCCCCCCCCCCCCCCCCNATTTAATTTCATTACAATCCTCCATGTGCAATTATTAACTCTTTATTTTGATTAGCCATTAACAAAATTCGTTTAAAATTATGATTAAGGTAATAATTAAATCAACCCAAACCTGAGGGGGGGGGGGTTCTAAAATCGAACTGAGATTAGGGTTCATCAACCATTTGCAATTCGGGAGCATATTTTGTCACTAGCATTGTTGGTGAAGGTAGAAGGTAAAGAGAGGTTTTTTTTTTATGGAGTCAGGTTCGATTCAGAGACATACAGAGCTCGAAATCAAGGTAATACTAAAGAAGAATATGACATTTTTAGTAGGTTTGAATTTGAAATAGAATAATTTGTTGCTAGATTTATTGATGAGGAAACCTACAAACTGCAATAATACCAAGGAAGAATGATTTATTTAAATGTCAATAATTGTGAAATGCTTAGAGAATAAACTAGAAAATGAATCAGATGGACAAGCTTATGTAGTTCGCCTTTAAGATTTTCAATACACCATTGTATCGTTAACATTTAAAAGGAAAGAGCTAAATCTTATCTCTTATAACAACAGTAATCACTGGAACATGATTGCACACGTACCAAGAGAATCAAATTTGGTGTGAATGTTGATTTGGTGAATTGGAGCACTTGTACCAATGTCATGACTCATGAGTATAGTGTGAGCTTTGTTTTTTTTTTTTGTTTTTTTTGGTAAAAGATAATATCATTTATGAAATGAAACCGGAATATAGAGATATCCAAAAGAGTTTCCTTGCCCAAAAGAAAATAAAAAACAGAGGAAACATCACATCTTTAAAGCATATGTCTTATAGATTATGTGATAGAAAAACAGGGGATCCGTCATGGTTAGTATAACCACAGCTCCATCAGATTTGCAAATTTTCGTCGTGCTCGCCTTGCATTTATAATGTTCCGCACCTCTTTGTCCAGTAGCTTGAAGATGGTCTCGGCAGTTAAGAAGTTGTTGTTATGAACAACATTATTCCTCTGGCGCCATATGTGGTAGAGAGTTGAATGGATGACTGTTTTTTGAAGCGTCGATGGGGTCGTCTTTGAGTTGTGCAGCGACCACGTGAGTAGTGAATACCACGAGTGAAAACCTGATCCCGGGTGACCTAGCCTTGATAAAATTATGGTCCAAACCTGCAAAACAAAAGAGCAATGGAGAAAAAGATGGTCTATAGTCTCCGAGTAAGTAGCACATATGGGACATATCGGATCAGCGATCACTCCCCAAGATGCCAATTTTGACTTTGTGGGGAGGCGATCATGAAACGTTGTCCATAGATGAAATGCTTGTCTCGGGATATGACCCTTAAACCAAACTAGTTCAAACCAAATAACATGTGGTGCTATGTTCCTTATGGCATCCCACGTTTTTGCTAATGAGAATGTCTTGGAGTTGATCCTATTTGTACACCAGATTGTATTGTCTTCCATGACTGACGTTGCCGGTGAGGGGAGGAAATGAAGAAAAGATAGCAATACATGTCCTGGTTCTGTCCTAGGCCTTAGTCTATTCCATCCTTGGCTAGTGAGAGCTTGGTTGACAGTTGCTGTAGTATTTATCCTGAAATAAGTTGGACCTTGGGGACCAATAAAATCGATTAGAGATCCAAAAGGTGTCCAATTATCAAACCAAAAACTGGTTTTGTGACCATTCCCTATTGCCTTCTTCAAAAAAGATTTTTCCAATGTCCTTAGTTCTAGAATAGACTTCCAAGCCCATGAGTGATTAGGGGAAGGATCTAAATTCCAGAAACTGTTTTCATGTATGTGGTATTCTTTTTGCCAAGCCATCCATAAGGATCCCGAGTTGCTGAAAAGTAGCCAACATAGTCTTAGGCGTAAACTGATGTTGAGGCATCTGAAGTTCTTGATTCCCAACCCACCTTCTGTTTTGGGTCTAGTGACATCACTCCATGAGACTCTTGATGGAACCTTGTTTGTTATCAGGCCAGACCAGAGAAACCGTGAATAGTGGGTCCTATTTGCTTGATGCAGCCCGTGGGTATGAGGAAAACCGATGACCAGAAGTTCATAATTCCAACTATAACTGAGGAGATGAGTCTGAGCCGACCCGCAAAAGACAATGATTTAACAGCCCAGAAAGAGAATTTGCTCGTTATTCTCTCCATCAAAGGACCATATTCTCTGATTTTTAATTTTCTATGGAGGAATGGCAGCCCCAAGTATCTGATTGGTAGTGAGCCAAGGTTGAATCCAAAGCGTTGGAGCTCTATGGAGTCAACTTGACTTACACCAGCTTGAAAGATTTTGGTTTTGTGAACATTCAGGTGCAGTCCCGACCATTCAGCAAATAAATCCATTGTTTCAACTATAACATGTAGAGAAGAGCCTTTACCATAAAAAAAATATCATAAGGTCATCAGCAAACATCAAGTGGGAGAGTCCAATGGAATGTGTTTTTGGGTGATGACCTATTCTTCCAGCCAAATAGTGAGATTTTAACAAATTTGAGAATACTTGCATTATCAATATAAACAAGTACGGTGACATTGCATCTCCTTGCCGAAGACCCCTTGAACTTTTGAAATAACCAGCAGCTTGGCCGTTGATTAGTATTGAGAATGAGGCATATGATATACACCAAGAGACCCAAGAGATAAATCTGTCCGGCATACAAATTGCTTTCATAGTGCCAATCAAGAAATCCCATTTCACGCTATCAAAGGCTTTCTTTAAATCTACATTAAGCATGGCTCTTGATGATATATTTTTATGGTTGTACTGGTGAACCAATTCTGTTGCGAGGAGAATATTTTCTGCAATCAAACGGCCTGGTAGGAAAGCTGTTTGGCTGTGGCAGATGACTTGTTGAAGGAAGGTTTTTAGACGCAAGGCCAACAGTTTTGATATGACTTTATAAACCGTGTTGAGGCAAGATATTGGCCTGAAATCAGCAATAGATGTTGCAATGTGGACTTTTGGGATGGGAGCAAGGTGGGTGTCATTCCATTGCTTTAGGAGGTTGCATGTGGTGAAGAATTCCAGAACTGCATCAGTGGCTTCTTCGCCGACTATGTCCAACATACTAGTAAAGAACTCTGCTGGAAAGCCATCAGGGCCACAAGCTTTATTTTTGGGGAGGCTGAAGAAAGCATGCTTCACATTAGAGCGTGTAAAGTCAGCGACAAGGAGGTTTTGTGAGGCCTGTGAACACTGAAAATCCATTAGGTTTGAGAGGTCTTTTATCTGAAACTGCGGGCTTTCATTTGGGCCTTCGAGGAGCTGTGAGAAGAAGTCAACTGCGTGCTTTTAAATTGCTTCTTGAGAATCCAATCTTTGGTCGAGATCATCAGTTAGGTAGTGAATATGGTTTGTTGCTTGCCTAGCTGAGACTACATTGTGAAAATATCTTGAGCCTGTATCACCCTCTTTAAGCCATGTTATACGTGATTTTTGGCGTAGGAAGGCAGTTTCAGCTTTATCATAAAGTGACCATTGTTTTGCAGCTTCAGCTTCTTTTAAGGCTGCGAAAGTAGAGGGAGAATCCAGGAGGATTCATTGCCAATATTCCAGGTTCAGTTTTGATTTCGCCGCTCTCTTTTGAATGCCTGAGTAGTTTGTTCTGCTGAAATCTTGGATTGGTTTTTTTAAAGCTGCAAGTTTTGTGGATAGCCTGAACATGGTTGATCCTGTGGCAGGTGTGTGATAGTAGGTGATTTCTCGGGTTATCAATTCCTATTACACTATCATATCGTTGTAG
>OVBE01009962.1:0-15500 GCA_900406425.1 Iberis pinnata
ATCATGTTGTATATATCCTTGGATTTATGGTGCCTGAAAGTATCTTAGGAGTGTCAAAATGGACATGACTACTAATCTATTTGTAAATCGTAGAATTATGAGCTGTAAAGCTCTACACCATGTTGATGTTGTCTCTGCGATTATGTCCGATGTGAAATAACAGGTTCTTTCATATANCAGGTTCTTTCATATATTACTTTTTCCAGTTCTTGAGACGGTAAAAAAAAAGTTTATGTATGTCATTCCATACTATATATGTACACATAGATGTAGCAAAGTGTTCTTATCCACAGCACAGTTAGTTGGGTTAAATCGCAGCTCCCGCTCCATCCCGGTCTAAAGGCATTCTATAGAAGCCTTTCACCGAGGCATTTTGTGGGCGGGGAATGGAACACTGGAGGTAGCTGCAATAACACAACCCCAATGTCAATCGGAAAAGTGTTCGTGTTCAAAGAGAGAGTAATGAGAGAGCTCAAGTTACAATGATATACGAAGGAAAAGTGTTCGTGTTCAAAGATGTTTCTTCAAAGAATGCTGAACAAATCTTACTTTTAGTTGAACATGACGAGACTTCACCACAAATCTACACTCAAATTAATAGCCAACCGGCTCCTACTAACAACCCTAATTTTGCATCAACAGCAAAGTTCCATCCATTATTAGCCCCCAATATCCATTCACCACAACTTACAAATACATGCATCATATTAACCAAGATGAAGATTAATAAGGAACAAGAGATAAATAATTTCGAACTTCCTCTTTCAAAAACTGAAAACGTGAGACAACGTGAGAGGAAGAAGAAGATAGCCACGATTTTAGAAAATTTTCACAAAATATTTCCTAACCAAATTTCCTAGGGTATTCTTCGAATAGTAGACCAGAAGAAGATTGGTAGATATGACGGTGGAAAGTATCATCAACAACATGTAGATCGAGTAACAAACGGTAAAGAATATATTCTAGATTGAAAGAATTATATAGAAGTCGTAGTAGTTGTTTTCTACCAAAGCGTAGATCAATAGATAAGTCGTAGAATTATAAATCTATTACTGGTGGAAATAATGAAAAATTAAGAATATACATTCTGCAAACCGTAGATCAACTTTTAAAACAATTTTTAAATTTATGTTTTTTCAAAAAATTGTTTACAACCAATCATATAAGTCAATAAAAACTTTTTATTATTTTTCACTTTAAAAAAAAATTAAAAACAGTTTTTTAAATATTTTTTATATAGAATTAAAGGTTATTTTAGACAAAATTTGGAAAAAATAAAGAAATGTGCATTAGGACAAAGTATCTAATTTTTTCAGGGTATTTTGGCAAATCTCCCTTTTTATTAAACTAAGTGGTACCATTGATGATATTAAGTACTATATAATATAGAACCTAGATCTTAACATAAAAATTATGTAGTTTAAGCGAATAACATATGATATAAAAATTTGCTTCATGCATAAAAACTATTGATTTTGAACTTATTTACATATACATTAACATAAATAATATTTTACATCTCATTACTTTTTTAACCAAAATTCACATAATAAACACCTTTTGCAATTATTACTCAATTAATGTACTGACAGTATACAATGCCTTAATAATTTTATAACTATGTATTTATTATCTTTTTATTTTTATAAAATTATGTATTTATTATTAAATTTTATAATTTTTAAAAAAATTATAATAAAATACTAGTGTATCAGAAAATTGCAAGAAAAGAAAAGAAAATAAAATAAAATTGGGTGATGTGACGACCAAAAATAATTGGGTGATCTAAGAGAAAGGCCCATAGGCCCAAGTAAGTAAAACGGTCGTGTGTCTGGCAGCCGCAGTGTCATCGTGGAACTCCCATTTTCTTTCGTATCTCTCTTCGTTCTTAACTCTTTCTCCCTCGACTGTCTCCGTCGCCGTCGCCGATCCCGTTGCTTCTTTCTCTATATGTATTTTCTATAATCGAATCCTTCTATGTTTTCTCTAACATTTAATTTATAGCTATAGCTATTCGTCGGATCTGTATTGTTGACTCGGATTTCTGGAGTCCTGTTCGCTTTTCTTTTTATTCGGTTACGTTTATTGAAATCACATTATCACTGTTTTTTGTTTGTTTTTCAGCTGAGTTGAGATTGGTACAAGTGTTAATCAAATGGTTGGAGGACTTATCCAGCAAATTCTTAGGAGAAAGCTTCACTCCCAATCAGTTGTGAGATGTTTTTTTCTTCTCTTTATTCTCGTTTTCTTTAACTTTGTTTTGATTTATGTACCGCTTAGGATCTGTTTTCAGAGATAACCCTCGCGATCTTTATTTTACAATTTTGGGTTCTGTGGGTAAGGCATCGTGTTTAAGAGATTAACATTTTCTAATTAGCTAGTGAAGACCACAACTAGTATTGTATGAGAGGGTGTTTTTACTTTTTATTTATGTATAGATCCTGCTTCAATGTGTAACCTATGTAGAATGATTTTACATCAATCTTTTGACACTGCAGTTTGTCAGCATAAAACATATTTGCTTTCTCGTGAACTTTTCTCTTAACATTGGTTTTCTGTTATCATGCATGCAGGCAACTCCGGTTCTTTCATGGTTTTCTTCTAAGAAAGCTCATGAGGACGCTGGATCTTCTGGTGTAAGAGCGCTTGCTGTCCTGGGTGCTGGTGTTACAGGACTGTTGAGTTTTTCTACAGTAGCATCTGCTGATGAGGCCGAACACGGTTTGGAGTGTCCAGATTACCCTTGGCCTCATGATGGCATTCTCAGCTCATATGACCATGCCTCGTAAGTGTCTATCTAAACATTACCACCACATGATTTTCCTCCAGGCTCCTGTCGTAGCATCCTTCTAGTGTCTTCTCGTAGTTTTTTTCCGCTTTTGTGAGTTAATGTGCTTTTCCTGTTATCTTGTGAAGGTAGACTGTGAAACCTTGGCTAAAAGATGTATACTGTGCTAACTTTTGGAAAATTCTATTTTGTATGAACAGGATTCGTCGTGGGCATCAAGTTTATCAGCAAGTTTGTGCATCTTGCCATTCAATGTCTCTGATCTCATACCGAGACTTAGTGGGTGTTGCTTACACAGAAGAAGAAGCAAAGGCAATGGCAGCTGAAATTGAGGTAGTAGATGGACCTAATGATGAGGGTGAGATGTTCACCCGTCCTGGTAAACTCAGTGATCGGTTGCCTCAACCATATCCGAACGAATCAGCTGCAAGGTTTGCTAATGGTGGAGCGTATCCTCCTGATCTAAGTCTTATAACTAAGGTCTGCCTGCTCTTTCACTGAATCTTAACATCTTGAGCGACCTTTGTGTTCCCTGATGTAAATAGCCTAAAATGTTCCGTCTGTCAGGCACGTCACAACGGTCAAAATTATGTCTTTGCTCTTCTGACAGGTTACCGTGATCCTCCTGCTGGCATTTCGGTATATTTTCTATCTCTTGTTCTACATTGGGCTTCAAGTTTCTGGTTGTGATAGATTCCATGATAATTTTACAGATAAGAGAGGGATTGCACTACAATCCTTACTTTCCTGGGGGAGCAATTGCTATGCCAAAAATGCTCAATGATGAAGCTGTTGAGTATGAGGATGGTGTCCCTGCCACAGAGGCCCAGGTTTGTTTTCCTCCCCTTATAATATCAGAAGCACGAATGAAACTGTCTTTCAATGTCATGAATTAACTTTTCATATTCAACTGTGGTGCAGATGGGTAAAGATGTTGTATCATTCTTGTCCTGGGCAGCTGAACCAGAGATGGAGGAGAGGAAATTGGTAGGTTTATCTTCCTCTTTTCTCACTTTTGTTTCCTTGACTGTGCACAAAGTTTCAGCCCAACTTGGTTTATGATTAAACCAGGAGAATTAAGACTGAATTGTTTGTTCTGTTAGCTAAAACCGGGTATATAGTTAATACTGGGTGTCACTAAGTGCAGATGGGTTTCAAATGGATATTCCTGCTGTCTCTGGCTCTGCTCCAAGCAGGATACTACAGGCGACTGAAATGGTCTGTTCTCAAGTCTCGTAAGCTGGTTCTTGATGTGGTGAACTAAAGCACCACTTAGTAAAAGCTTTTGCAGTGGATACACATATTTGTTTCTTTTCTTAACAATTGGATTTTAAAGAGGAGAAGAGTCTTTCTCTGGGTAATAACTTCACAATATTTCCCATTTTTATTATGTCACTAATAATCTTTTGATGGGACCTCATCATTCTTATTTTCCTTTGATTAATCATTAGAGATTTTTCAATTGAAGATAATAACGAAAACTCATTTTTGCCTTCTACGTGACTTCAAGACCTTATCATATGTTCTGTACCTGTTCAGTTCAATGTTCCTTAGGGTGGACATTATAGTCGGTTCAATATGGACAAAAAAAAGGGTTCACCCCTACTATTCTCTGTATCTATTGGAAAATTGTAATATAAATTATTTGCTCTATAATTCAAAGAGTGGATATAGTATCTGCATAAAGATTAAAAAGAAAAAACTTTTACAATTGATTATGTCCAATTGTCCCGGTAAATAAGTAATAGCTAATGCTTATTCTCCTCCGAAATAAATAATAAAGTAACTATGCTTGAATCAAACTCTCACAGGCTTTTGCAGAACAGCTGAGAGGTAGACTTGTGCATCAGCCTTCTCTCCAATAACCCATTTTAGTTTCTTATACCCAAACCTCTCAATCAGACGAGTAAGTTCTTTCTTCTTTTCATCATTAGCACAATAAAAGTTATCCAACCAGAACAATCCACCAGGTTTCAAAACCCGATCAAGATCGAACATTAAGAACTCTAGCTTCTCGGGTTTACCTTGGACATCTAAATCTAATCCACTAGAAGCATGAATGAGATCCAATACATTGTCATGGAAAGGGAATCTATGATCTAAACTCAAGAACAATGGAAAAACCCCTCTGGCAGCTATGAACTCACTAAATGGAGCTCCATTGTTCAACGTGTTAGTGATTATAGTGACATTCTTCTCAGCCATTCTCGCTGCGAATGTCCCTGATCCACCACTAATATCCAATCCAATTCGGATTTTCCCATTTCCTAATTCCAACACATCATCTATCAAGAAATCATTCTTCCCTTTTACCTTCACAAACTTATCTTTCTCGTTACCTAAATCTAAATCGAAGCAACCAATGCATTCTCGACTTAGTTTCTTACCTTTCAAGCAATCAAAACTTTTGCAACCAAGTCCACTCCAGTTAACACTCTTGTTACTAACAGATCTCCACAGTGATTCAGGAGTACGAGTCAGATCTTGCTTATTCACTGTTTTAGCTAAACATCGCCTTCGAGGTAATGGCTCACACGCACGAAGAATTAACTTTTGGCCAAGGCTCCAATCATCAGGACATTTGTCGAACACTTTGTAAGACATGAACTGAGAGAGCAAATCTGCAGATTTTTCACAAGAATGTCCAACGGATGATACCATTTCAGTGATCCCTGTACGCGAATCTTTACCTAGTGGAAGCTGATGACGCTGGAGGAAAAGTTTGAGCTCTGGGACGATGTTTGGTCGAGAGATATCAATAGATTCGTAGCCAATCATCTGTTTCTCCATCTGAGCGAGCTTGCGTTGAGACGAATCAATCTCTCGAAGGATAAGCGAAAGATGTTGAGAAACGAGGGAGACATTGCTGGAATGGTGGATAATTGGTGATTTGGATTGGGAGTGTGAGGAAAAAGCGTATAAGGCGAAGAGGTTAGTGGTCACCACGGAGAAGAGCATAAGGAGGTTAACCGCGGAAGAGTAGACGTTTGATCGCCGGAATCTAGCGGTTCCATCGCCGATCTTGAGAGATACAGATCCCATCTTGGAGGATAAGAGAGAAAAGCTTCAAGTGAAAGGTCACACTACAGATTGAAACTCCATCATCGCTGCATCTTGCACAAAGATTCAAAAACAGCTCAAGATTGATCCAATTTTTCAAGCATTCAGATCTAGTGGAAGTGAAGTTGCTATCGTAGACGATGAAAGACAAGACTCGCCGACACGCTTTGGCTAATGTCAACACGTGACTATGTGATGGGCTTCTAAGCCCAAAACCTCAAGGTAAATGTAACCTTGTATTATGTTGCCATTTTTAGGTATGCTCCTGCGAGGCTTCATGTGATGGGTGGAAGCAAAGAAAAATACGGAAAAGCCCTCGATGAATGGACCACACAGGTTTATATCGAATTCATTCACTTCCTTTTGTTATGAGTCAGCTGCTCTCTCATATTGGTGGTTTACGGTTTGTAGGGCTTTTGTAGTTGCTAACGACAAACTGCTTGTAATTGGCGGCCAAGAAGGTGACTTCATGGCCAAACCTAACTCATCCAATGATGAACTGAGTTTTCCTATTCTAGCTCTAACGTTTTGGTTCCCATTTCAGTTCTTTGTCGCCAATGCCAAAGAACAATTCCCACATAGAATCTGCGTGGGTCATTGTCAATAACTCGATTGTTATCGTAGGTGGTACCATGGATTGGCATCCAGTGACTAAAAGGCTTGTTCTTGTCGGAGAGATTTTCCAGTTTCAGTTAGATACTCTGGTCAGTACAGTACTATCATCCTCAGCTATGCCTTCTTGTTTCTTAGACTGGATGTGCAGACTTGGTCTGTGATTGTACGGTTACCATACCGTGTCAAAACAGCAATGGCTGGATTCTGGAATGGTTATTTGTATTTCAGATAATCCACAGCCCGGCAAAGTTATTGGAGAAATGTGGAGAACCAAGTTGAAGTTGTAATAATCTTTAAAACTAACTAACTTAATGGCTTAGGTTTTTGATAGAATGAGAACATAATACATTCATCAACCTCTGTTTAATGTGGGTGTGATTGGTATATGTTACATGTATTTAACTGGAGTTATGTTCCGCATGGTCTTAACTCAATATGCTGTTAAAAAAAACGCACACACACTCAACAAAAAATTGTTATCAATCATGATTTGTTCTAATTGCTTTTTTGGGAGTTTCATGGTTTTCTCTAATCGAAGCTCTACGTTCACTCCCTAAGACATTCTCTATTGTTTGCTTCTCAAAATGGGGTTCTCGAATTTTTTTTTTTACTTTTAAGAGTTTGAGAACCCCATCCTATAAAATTGTAAATTTGTTCTCTAGGTTTTAAAAAGGGTTCTCAAAAATTCTTTACATCTCAAAACAAACTTAAAACACAACAAAACTCCAAAACTCGAAACAAAGCTCCAAAAGTTTTCACTATCTTAAACTCCTTCACAAGAGATTGGTTTTGGTTTAGTGTTCAAGGTGAAATACATACTGTTATAGAAATTGTACCTGACAATGCAGCAACCATGCCTTTAGCTTCTTGACTCCAATCATAACCTCTAATAGCTCCATACACACTTGCATAGTCACGCAATCCTCAAAGTTGCAACAACTTCAAGATAGTCTTTGTATGCCAATGGAACATAACCTTCATACATCTCTCTATTAGACATAGTTCCATACACACTTGCACTATGGTTGCAATAATTCAGTCTACATTTAGCCAGATAAGCAACGCACATCTCAAATACAATTTTATAAAGAGTCATGTACAATCTAAACCTAAGTTAAAGAAGAAACAAATTTGTTGCATCTATGCACTTGATAAGTGAATTAGCTTAAACATGTGTTATGTTTAGAAGAAAAAAACATGTGTTCTGTTTTCCAACCAAAACGATTGAGATATACAATAAATTTATCATCAATTTGGATCAAAATCCTTTTAAAAAAATATAGCTTCATTTAAATGAAACAAAGAGTAATTTTGATGTAATTGTTTCTCCCATTACTTAAGATCATCATTTTGGATCGAATTACATACCTAATTCGCCTTGTTTAGCAGCAATATGGAAAGGATCTAACACATTTCTAGCTTTAGTTTCAGCATCGGCTAAATCATAGAACTTGATCAGTTGCTTCGCCATTGTATTCTTAACAAAGGTAAGTTTTGCAACCATTGGTGATGATGTTGATGCTTCCTCCATTGGATCAACACGGTTGCAAATAGATTCAACACTACCAAAAATCAAACCAAAATCGAAACCCTAGCTTACACAGAAACAGAGACAAGATCATTGAAACCCTAGTTTATACAGACACATACTCAAAAACAATTTTCAGTTGAAACCCTAATTTTAAACCATAATCTAAACAATGGAAAACAAACCAGAATCGAAACCATGATCAACAACAACTCACACTTTTCGAAATCATAACAGAGTAAACACCTACCTATTACCGATAAAATCTTCATCCTACACTGAATCGCCTTTGTCGTTCGTCAACGAGAGAGAACGAACGAGAGAGAGTTTTTTTTTTTTTGCTTTTTTAATTTTTAAAAAGTTTTTTCTCTGAGCGAATACAAAGTCGACACGTAGGGATATCTGAAACATCTGATTCCAGAATCGATTCTGGAATTTTAAACATTAAAAATTAAATTTTGGGCCTTAGTTCTCAAATACTCATGAGTAGAACTCTTTTAGAAACTCCGATGGAGTTGCTCTAATTTTCTGGGAGTACGACTACGTATTTTTCAGTCTGATGCACGGAGTTTGGGATATATTAATTACTCACTTATTTCTTTTGGAGTCATTTAACGATCCTCGCGCTTAGGGTTAGTAGGCAATTGGTTATTCTCTCTATACTGAGACCCTTGGTGCCCAGCTCAAACTTGAGTGTTCGTGCCTCTAGTTTCCATCGGAGCCCGAGCAAAGGGCTCTATTGTCCTTATTGGTAAGAGGGAGTTTTCTAAATCCCACGACACGTCTCCAAATCAATTTGGACACTGGCTAGGGTTGCCAATTTGGTCGTCATGAGTTCCTCATGATTGTTGAAGTAAATGACAAGTACATCGCTTGATTCATTTTGCTTTGAGGTGAAAGTCACCAAGATCGTGAGTAGAACTTTTACTTTTGCGAGAGTGTCAACCATCTAATCATCTCTTGGTAGTGTCACTTCTTCAACTTTGTAGGGTTAAATTTTTTTTCATTATATTATCATCTCCCCACACAAGGTTCTAAAATGTGAGAGTTTAAATTATTCTCAAACTCTAATTACCAAAAAAATAGACATGAATTATAAAAATTCATCTTTTTAATTTAAGAGTATTATTTTACAATATGGTGTTTGACTGCTAGAGTTTAAAAAATGTTTTGGACTCCTTCTCTGGAGTCTCTTTTTGTCTACTTACAATACTTTTCCACATTCCTCAATCCGTCATTATTAACATTTGAATTCTCATTCTATAACGGTGAATCTTTCATTTAAGCGTCGTGATCTCTTTTAAAATCAAACCACGTTGACTTCTCTTATCGTAGTGGCTATACATAGCAATGTTGACAGTTTTTCCAATGGGTTTTGTATGGTCCACACTGATTCTTCGACCTTTCATGGTGGCTTTTCATTCCATCCTCGAGCTCATGGGTTAGGTTTGACGTGGTTGTCATCCTTCTTCGTAATATGGATTGAATCACAATAGTCTAAGTTAGACGAATTGATCTGATATGATTCATGCTTCTATAGAAAGCAGATGCAAATGAAGATATGTTATTTGAATATGATTGGTGTTTATATCAGGCTTGCAACCCGATAAAAAACTCATTTGGACCATGGCCCGTTAAAGCATAGCAAAACAACCTGACCAGTGAGGTCGATCTGGGTGAAATGAGACATGTTCGAGATGGGCTTCGACTAAAGCGTCTTGGCTCAGGGACGAGATCAAGTTTAGCGTTTAGGTTTACATGGACAAGTAGCCGACTTTATAGACTACATACATATATAAATCGTTCATTAAAACCATGAATAAACTTCCACTCGGTCGCACATGCACTCCTTTAAAAAAAAATTAATTAACTGAAATGAGCCTGTTTAAGGCCCACAATTTTTTTTTTAATGAAACTATGCATTTGTAGAGGGTTTTAAGAAACCCTAACAAACAAAAAACTTAATAACAGCCGCAAAGACTGATTTTCTTTCTTTTTTATATTTCAAAATAATTACTAAAAATTCCAAAAATTATAACCAAATTCATTAACTTTATATCAAATTTTCATAAATCAGATTCAAATATTGCTTTGAAAAATCTGTAAACTTAATAACTCTTATCAAAACTTGATCTAAACATGCATAACCACATATTGCATAATACTTTTTCAAGCATACACCTTAAGAAAAAAAAATCAAATTCAACAATATGAAATTTTCACAAAAAATAAAATCCGAATTTATTTTTATAAATTAAATAAATCCAGAAGTCTATAGATAAAACCTGATTACCAAAAAAGCCGAATATGGTGTCTTTGATACAATTTTTTGGAATTTTGTAAATCCATAAACATAAACCAAAAACAGTTTCTGATGATAAAATAACATTAACGGAAGCGTACCTGATGAATCCATGCTTTAGGTTTCTAAATTGGGGAATGAATCTTCCAAATCAAGCTCTATTTGACTTTAGATCTTTGGTGATGGGATGCAGAAAATTTATGTATTTTCGGCTAAGATTGCCTTGGGGGACCATAACCCTCTATTTATAAGAGAACTAATTTCTAATTTAGTCGATCATCAAATTAGAAATTACAAAAGGTATCCAAACATAAATATTTCTAATACTTATGCCTCAAGTTTTTATTTTATTACAAAAGTGACCACATAATAATTTATTAAATAATGACTTTAATACTTTATTATATATAATTGTGACCCCAAAATAGATCTTACTATTAACTTATGAATTTCCCACATTATTGATAATATGGAGATTACATAATATATATGTACAATGCAATGTACACATAAGGCAATAGCTGTAGCCTTTCTATATCTATGTCTAATATCCCCCTCAAGATGGACGACCTTCAGTCAGACCAATGTTGATACATAAAAGTTTGGGTTTGGCCCTAGGTAACGATTGTGGAAGTGACATGTGAGACTCGCATTTGGCCCGTCTGAAGGTGATTCCTTAGAAAATGATATCAAGTGCTAAGTGCTTCATGCGAGAATGAAAGAACGGATTGGCGGCTAGATAAGTGGCTACAATATTATCGCAGTAAATTGTTGGTGTAATACTTGATTTTATACCCAATTCATGCAGAAGATTAGTTAGCCACCGAACTTCTGCATCAATGTCAAAAATGGACATGTATTCAGCTTCAGTGGATGAGTGAGCAACACCGGATTGCTTCTTTGACAACCAAGAAATTGGGTGTGTGCCACATTAAACACTATCCTCTAGTGGAAGTATAATCATCTTTGTTTCCAACCCAATCAGCATATGTAAAAACATGTAAAGAGGGAATATTAGCTCTCCTAAAGAAAATTCCATGGGTGATGGGACCTGATAGGTAGCGAAGAATTCTTTTGACGGTTTTCAAGTGTTCTTCTGTGGGAGAATGCATAAATTGAGAAAATTTGTTAACTACAAACAATATGTCAGGTCTTGTGAGAGATAAGTAATGGAGGCTCCCAACAAGATTCCGATAAGGAGTTGAGTCATTAAGTGCAGCGTCAGAACTGAGTGAAAGACCAATGTTGGAATCCATGGGTGTGGAAACCGATTTACATTGCATTATGTATGCACGCTTCAAAAGATATGCAATATAACATTTTTGCATTAGTATAAGACTTGTAGAATAATAAATAGCTTCAATACCTAAGAAATAGGATAGAGATCCTAAATCTTTTATTGAAAACAGAGAGGAGAAAGAGATAACAAATCTGTTTAATTGATCCTTGTTATTTCCTGTGTGAACAATGTCATCAACATAAACTAGCATATAAATTAGGGAACCATGTTTGTTATGAATAAATAAGTTGGAATCCGCTAGATATCAGTGAATCCATAACCAATTAAAAAATTATGAAGTTCTTATACCAAGCCTTTAAGACCATAAACCACTTTACACAATTTACAAACTGCATGAGGATGATCTTTGTCAACAAACCCGGAGGTTGCATCATATACATTGTATCTTGGAGAGTGCCCTTCAAAAAAGCATGATTAACATCAAATTGACAGATAGACCAATTAAGTGTTACCGCGGTACTTATGACAAGACGAATTTTCGCCGGTTTGACAACTGGACCAAACATCTTTTGATCGTTAATGCCTGGGCATTGTGTAAATCCTCTCGCTACAAGCCTCGCCTTGTACCTGTCAATATCCCCATTAGTTTTCCTTTTAATAACAAAAATCCATTTACAACCTACGATATTCATGGATTTTTTAGGATAAACTAGTGTCCATGTGTGTGCAAAGTTGTGCATCAATTTCCTCTGACATAGGTTGACGCCACTGTGAATGTTGAAGCGCTTGTTTAACTATTGTAGGAATCTGATCCAGAGGAGTACTAATAATAGCAGAAAGGTTAAGCTTATTGATAGGTTTTCTTGTGCGAGAAGAAACACAAATCGGAGCTGCTGGTTTTAATGCATCGGTTGCTTGAGTAGGGGTTGACTGTGCAGAAGTAGAAGGTGGAAACAAATCTTGGGCTATTGTAGAAGCAAGTGGAAGTGAAACTGGAACATCAATGATAGGAGATATGATAGGTGCTGAAGTAGAAGGTGCCGGTTGTGACATAGGTAATGTGTCTTGCATAGAAACATGAGCAATTGTGGTTGGAGTTTGAGAAATGACTGAAGCAGGAGGTTGACAAATGATGGGAATGGATAACGTCAAGTTTTGTGAAGGACTTGTAGAGTTATTATCATCATCACTAGATTAGATCAAGAAAACACATGACTTTGATACCAGAGCCGGTCCTGAGATTTTAAAGGCCGCAATCTCCAATGAAAAAATTGGACCGGTTCTTAAACTAAAATTTTGAAAATGGGCCGGTCCTTAAACTAAAATTTTGATAATAAAAAATGGGTCGCAAGCTCGTGCTTGCTCTGCTTGGCCTCAAGACCTGCTCTAATATTAACTTATGAATTTTCCATATTATTGATAATACGAAGATTACAATATATATATACAACGTAATATACAAATAAGGCAATAGCCGTTGCCTTTCTATATTTATGTCTAAAACTTACAAGAGGTGCTAGTAGAAATCACTTACACAAATCAAGGATCTTGTTAGATTTTTAATTTCTAAACGTTGAATGGTGTTTTTTAATATGTTGTGATGAAAAGTTTTGACTTTTTCACTTTTTTTTTTACGTGAAGTTAATTGTGCAGATTGGTAGTTACTCGCCTGCCTAATAGATATATCATCATGGTGATATATGTTATTTTATAAAATTCACTCAAAAATCTCTTTTCGAGAAACTCGTTGACTTTCATGTTTATTTTGTTTGTAATATTATATATATTCCAACAAAAAGCTTTTTACAATGAGTTTATTTTGATTTGTTTGAAAGAATTGAGAAAAAAAAATAGCTATGAAAACTAAACCAAATTTGAAGTAAATCAAGGATTGGAAAAATTCACTTGTTCCGAAGATTGTTAATCTTGTTCTTTATTCCTTTCTTGATAAGGCGGATGAGCGTTGTACCTGGTTGCGGTGAGTCTTCATGCCTTCAATGATTTCGTTCCAGCCATATCTGGTGAAGACAATGTTGGAAGGCGAAACTCATGAGAAGAAGGATAGATCGAGAGCCAGACCAGGAAAAAAATGCATAGATGATCTGTTCCCAATGCTTTGAGAAAGACAACATCATTGATGAAGTAAGAGAAGACCATATAAACAAACTATATGGACATTAAAAAAAACAGATGGTTACGGTCTTTCATATGTGCCTGACAGAACACACAGGAGACCGATGCTGAGCTATTCCACATTGCAATCTTGTCCCCTGTGGCTAAGCGATTGTGCATTGCCAGCCATGTGAGAAAAGAATGCTCCGGAGTTGAGTGCTTGAACCATGTTATTTTTTCCCACGGTTGTGGTTGCTTGCGAGCTCTTATAAATTTGTAAAGTTGAGATGACTTGAATATATGCTTGAAAGAGTCTTCTGTATCCTTCTAAAGAGCCAAATTAGGTCCAGAATTAGGAAGTGGAATGGGAAGAGTATGCAGATATTCAGCGAGATAGGCTAGTGCTTGGTGCTGCTGAGATCTAAAGTTCCAACCTGTGCTACTAGCTTCAGCAACCGAGGCATTCTTTGGGATACCAAGACTCCGAAAACCACGAAAGCCTACCAAATCATAAAGAGATCCAAGAGAATTCTAGTTATCGAACCAGAACAAGGTGGAATTGCCATTACCAATTGTTACCCGAGTGAATGGAAGAGTTGTGTCCCGTAATTTAAATAATTGCTGCCAAATCCATGAGCCCTGGTTTAGAGGAGCTTTCCAGATAGAGCGTTGTCAGATTATATGTATTTTAACCCAATCAACCCATACAGATTTGGATGAACATAAGATTCCCCAGAGAAGCTTGAAGCTAAAGATCGTATTCATCAATGAGATAGATTTCAACCCGAGACCACCCTCAGATTTTGGGTAACAGATATCATCCCATGTGATTTAGTTTTTTTGCGTTTAGAGAAAATCTTAACCACAAAATGCAACCATCATTTGCTCAATCTCTGAAATACATGTCTTTGGCAATTGAAATGCAGAGCACCAAAAATTACATATGCTTTGGATTAAAGAAGTGAGTAACTGAAGGCGACCTACAAATGACAAGAATCAAACAGACTAGTTCTAAAAATGCAATCTCAGTCTCTCGATTAGTAGGGAGTAATCAGATACTTTCAAGCGTTTAGATGTTAGAGGTAGTCCCAAGTATTTAATTGCAAAGCTGCTTGTTATATATTGAACCTGGATTGAATTTCAGCTCTGTTCAATTCCGTAATGCCACCAGAAACAAAGGAGGATTTCTCAGCATTAATAGTTAGGCCAAACAACTTGGAATAAATCTGGAAGATGTTGAAAATATCTGCGATTGCTGATAATGATACATTTGTGAAGACGAGGATATCATCAACGAAACACAAATGAGTCAGTTGTAAACTCTGGCACTTGGGGTGATAGCCGAGACTACCTTATGCAGCAGATTTATCCAATAGAGCTGAAAGGACGTTCATGCTTATGACAAAAAAATATGGAGACAATGAATAGCCTTGTCAGAGACCTCTATTACTCTTGAAAAAACTCGAAATTTCCACATTTATTTGAATAGAGAACCAAGCTGAGGAGATGCAAGTAACTATCGATTTAATGGAATTAGTAGGCAGTTCAATTGTTTGCAAAATTGTCTCTAAGAACTTTCATTGTAATGAATCAAAAACTTTCGCTATGTCTATCTTCAAGGCACATCTAGGTGAGATGTTGGGCTTGTGATAACCTCAGAAAACTTCAGTAGCAAGTAAGAGCTTCTCCAACATTAGACGATTTTGAACAAAAGCTGTTTGATTCGGTTGAATGAAATCAGGAAGGATCATTTTTAATATGTTGGGTAGCAGTTTTGAAATAATCTTGTACAAAAAGTTACAACAGGCTAATGGCCTATAATCCTTAAAATCCGTTGCTTCATCTTTTTTTTTTT
>OVBE01009964.1:0-15497 GCA_900406425.1 Iberis pinnata
TTTTATTTTATAATATACATATATATATATATATATTGAATTAATGATATTTTAATATTATCATAATCGACAATAATTTATGTAGTTACAAATATATTAATATATCAGTTTTACAATTAATTATCTTATTAACTAAAATTAAAATAATAAAAATATATACATACATAATTATTATGACATGACACTAAACTAAAACACATGTCATTGTAAAAAAATATTTGGCATATAATAATGCACAAAAATTTTATACAAAATTTTACGTTATATTAAAGTTTAATAACTTTGTAGAAATATAAGTCTGCGCATAGCGCGGGTTCAATCCTAGTTTTATATATTATAAGGGAAGACCTTTTTCAAAGAAACCTTTAATTTGTAATAAATTACATGATATGTCATTAGCAAGATTTTTTTCTCATTCAAATTAGGAATTCATTTTCATTTAATTTTAATTTACCAAATTTATTTTTAGTTTCTTTTCTAAAAAATAATTTTTTTGAGAAACTTTAAATATAGCATATAACATAATAACATTTAAATAAATAATATAAAATTTGTTAGTATTTAAAATATCTCATCTCCTATATATTAAAAGAAAAGACATTTTTAAAAGAAATCTTTAATTTGTAATAAATTACATGATATGCCATTAGCAAGATTTTTTTCTCATTTAAATTAGGAATTCGTTTTTATTTAATTTTAATTAACAAATTTATTTTTAGTTTCTTTTATAAGAAAATATAATTTTGAAAAAACTTTGAATAAAATATATAACATAATAACATTTAAAATAAATAATATAAAACTTGTTAGTATTTAAAATATCTCATCTCCTATATATTAAAAGGGAAGACTTTTTTAAAAGAAACTTTTAATTTATAATAAATTATATTATATGTCATAAGCAAAAGTTTTTTCTCATTTAAACTAGGAATTCGTTTTATTTAATTTTCATACCAAAATCTATTTTTTGTTTCTTTTCTAAAAAATATAGTTTTTAAAAAATTTGAATCTTATCTAACATATATTATCAAATATCTACAAATTATATATTTTAATTATCCAGTTTATACATGAAACAATAATATATTTATTATTTTTACATAATATAATTATATATTTTCTATTAAATCATCACACTTTACTTTTACTTTGTTATTTAAATATTTATATTTGTTAATAAATTTCATAATTATTATTTAAAGATTTATATTATAATATATAAAATTTAAGTCATACCACATATTTTTAAAATTGTATTTTGTAATATGTTTCCGCACATACCATCTTGGATTAATAAAAAGGAAAAGTGGATGAAAGCACAAAAAACATTTCGAGGTCATTTCAGCTTATATTTATTTCCTAAAAGTGTACCAAACTCAGGTCCATAAAGCTTCGGCTGAAACCTGTAAAGAACACTACTCTACTATTACTAGATGGTATCCCAAAAGTAACCGTGTAATTTTGGATTTTAATAAAATGACATACCTGCAAAACCGGGTCATATTATATGTTCTATCTTTTTTTTTTTTTTTTTTCACTTTTTTTTTTTTTCACTATTATATGTTCTATCTATTGGCGAACCTCCAGTGATAATAATGTCTACAAGGTCAACAATATATAAGGTCCAAATGGTAACAACAAATTAAGCGATGCGGAATAAGAAAAATAAGTGGGACGGTATAACTAAGTGCGGTGCGGGAAAGAAAAATTAGCGGTGTGGGACAACTGTGGTTTTAATAAAATTAGCGGTGCAGAATAACATTTGAATGGTAAATAAAAATTAGCAGTTTATGTTTCAAAATACCACACCCTCAATTAGTCCCAAAATATCATTAAATGTTGTATTTCTAAAAATATTACCACACAATAATAAAATATTTTTTTTGTAAAGTTCAGATAGTAGTTCGGTTCAACTTCTAAAATTTTAGTTTGATTCAGATTTGGTTCCGGTTATTCGGATAATAGATTTTGATATTCATTAGGGTAATTTTGTAATTCAGTCCGAGTTTGAAACCAAATATTTTGTTTCAGTTCGATTCATATTAGGGGTGGAAAAAATAACCGATATCCAAAGAACCAAACTGAACCAAACCAAAATATCCGGTTCCAAATCCAAACCGAATTATAAAATTATCTGAATGGATATCAAATTTTGTTATCCAAATAACCAGAGCCGAACTCGGATCGAACCGAAATTTTAGGGACCGTACCGAACTACCTGAATTAACCAAAATTCACAAAATAAATAATACTTTTATTAAATATGCAAATAATATTATTTATATTACACAATATTAATTAAAATTAATATTTTATTTTTATTTTTATTAAGTATTTTTGGTCATATATCAAATAGGTTCCGAGATACCCGAATGGATCCCCAAATAAAATGAAATAATTACGCGAATTGATATCAAAATCTATTATCTAAATAATCGGGACCGAATCCAAAACGAACCAAAAATTTAGGAATTGAACCAAACTCGAACCAAAATTTAAAAATACCCCAATGGATCCTAAATTCCTATATCCGAACTATACGAAACCCGAAAGAAACGAACCAAACCAAACCGAATACCCGAACGTCCATCCTTAATTCAGATCTTTGGATATGATTATTCGTCTCTCCTCATTTATTTTCGAATAGTCTCTTTTCAATTATTCGGATGAAAAAAATGTCACAAGAAAAAAAAATTGTAAATACAAGAGAATGAATAAAGTGCGGTTTTCATATCATAACACTGCATAATTACTGGAGGAAAAAATGTAGTGCGGTTTTGAAATTTTGTTCAGTCAAATATGCACCGCACTTGCTGTACAAAAAAGAAGAAAACGCGAAGTGTGTGAATGGATACATATATGCGGTGCGTAATTCGATATCATCATTACAATAACGCACTTTGTCACCAATCATGTTTTACTTTTTATGTTTTGCGTTTTCTTCTTTTTTTTGTACAGCAAGTGCGGTGCGTATTTGACTGAACAAAATTTCAAAACCGCACTACATTTTCTCCTCCAGTAATTATGCAACGTTATGATATGAAAACCGCACTTTATTCATTCTCTTGTATTTACAATTTTTTCTTTTCTTCTTGTGACATTTTTTCATCCGAATAATTGAAAATAGACTATTCGAAAATAAATGAGGAGAGACGATCCGATAATCATATTCAAAGATTGGATTCAGACCCGACAATCCAAAATCAGGTCAAACGAGCACCACTTGGAAGAGAAGCACACAAATCTGAAGATCCTGTTGATGGTGGATCACGCTCAAGCCATATAACCCTTATTATAAATAAAGTCTTCATTGGACATAAGAAAGGGGAAGGGACCGTTGGAAGATTGCGAAATCATTAGAGGAAAAACTCAGGGACAGAATAGTGATAACGATTAAGAATTACCATTGCCGATCAAGACAGAGCAATCACTGGAGAAGAAGAAGTACCTCGTCCATCAAGACAAAGCAATCACTGGAGAAGAAGAAGTACCTCATCCATCAAGACAAAGCAATCACTGGAGAATAGAAGTACCTCGTCCATCAAAAGTACCTCGTCCTTCAAGAAACATCAATTATTAGAGAAGAAGAAGTACCTCGTCCATCAAGAAGTACCTCATCCATCAAGACAGAACAATCACTGGAGATGAGATGTACCCCGTCCATCAAGACATAATAATCACTAAAGAAGAAGAAGTACCTCGTCCATCAAGAAGTACCTCATCCATCAAGAAGTACCCCGTCCATCAAGATAGCAATCACTAGAAAAGAAGAAGTACCTCGTCCATCAAGAAGTACCTCATCCATAAAGACATAGAGTAATCACTGTAGAAGAAGTACCTCGTCCGTAAAGAGTACCTCGTCCATCAAGACAAGGCAATCGCCTGAGAAGAACAAAGCACATTGTCGATAGTAACAGACGAGGCCAAAATATGAGAAGAGAAGAGCAGCTCGACAATCATCATAGACGAACCCAACGATCAAACAAGACACCTGGGCCAAAGATGTAGACGAAGTGAAGACAACTGAAGGAATCACCTGGGCCAACCAGGCAGACGACATGAAGGAGAATGAACAGACCACCTCATCTAAAGTCATATACGACGTGAACAAACTAAGCAGGATACCTTGTTTGAAATCATAAACGACGTAAACAGATGACACGAACACAAGAAACCTAGTCACCTTGACCGTGAAGACAAAAAAACATGAAGATAAACGACTAATTCACCTCGACGGTAAAGACAAACAACATCAAGATAAGCAACTCAGTCATCTCGATTGTGAAGATAGACAACCAGAAGACAAGTGAGCAAGTCATCTAGACTGTCAGCATAGAAGAGAAGACATGAAGCTAGTACAACATAACACCTCGCTAAGAATCATGGACGACAATAATTGAATCATGGAGAAACAAGAGCACCAACAGCTACAACTACACGTACACAACCAATTCTTAAAATTGAATATGCTGCAGCTTAGAGAAAGAAGAACAACACTTTTGGATTGTGTTCTTGTGTACATCATCTTCTTGAATCATATGTAAAGAAGAAGAATAAGGAGATGGATTGAGAAGAAGATAACTTGTAAGGTTTGTTTATATCAATCAATTGTTGACTTTTGTTTATGAAACATAGATTACGAAATTAGTTATATGATGAATTTCTTGGTGATGATATTTGTTTGTGATTTAATTTAGAATTTTGATAATAAAGTTTGGTTTGTGATTTTTGTATTAAGAACCCATTGATTCTTCACTAATGGAAGAATATTTTTGTTTTAATATTTTTAAGTATCTTAAACTAAAATTTAAATATAACAAGAAATTAAAAATGAGTCAAGAAACTATTGTGGATTTTTCTAATGGAGATGTACTTAGAGTGTATCTAAAACGCTTCATTTCCTTTGTTGAAAAATTGTGTACTCATTTTTTTGACAAAAAAAAAACAGAAAGTTACGAACATCGTTTTCAATCTGACAGTAGAAAAGGACAATGGAGATGAATTTATGAGACACATGTTTGTTTTATTTATAGTTATGCTACAACCTTCAGATTCTTGCTTTTGGGGCAGACCAAATCTTTACTCGAGCACTTGCTTTTTGTGCCTACAAATTTGAAGAAAAAAAACGACCAAACAATTGTGGTATAAAAGGCTTACATGCATGAAAAAGCCCCAATAAGCCAACCAAAATCAATTAACAAACCATTTAATTGAGTTACCTCTTTATCCCAGTCACATTTTATAACAATTAAGATCAATATCAATGTTTGAATAGCTGTTCCTCCAAATATCATACCAGCCCAAATGCCCTAATAATCACAACAGAAATATATAAAATTAACCTTAAAATATTAATAATTTGAATTCAAATAACTAAACAATAATGGTTTTTTTACCTTAACACCAGACTTGAAAATCCAGCCCATGACAAATCCAAGAGGAAGTCCAATGAAATAGTAACACCCCAAATTTATATATGCCACAATTGATTGCCAACCTGAACCAACCGCAACACCTAAACAAAAACTCAAATTCTTCAATACACAATATTTAATTTAAAAAAATTAATTTGGTAATGTGATGTACCGGAAAGAACCGGTTGGACACTGTTAAGAAGAATCGTAAAGGCTAAAAGAATAGAGACATCATTAACTGCTTTTATGACAGTTTCACTTGAAGAGAAGATCCAACCGATTTGATCATGGAGAAATAATATGAGCACTGAGAAGATTATTCCAATGATTAAAGATTGTGTGACTGATATAATCATTGCAAATCTTGCTCTTTTTCCATTTCCTGCTCCTAATTCATTAGCCACTCGTACGCTACAAGAGTAAGTAATAATTGACGTTTAATCTAATCATCGATTACTGAACTAAACAAGAATTTAAGGAGGCATGGAAAATATCCGAATAAAAAAAAAATTAAAGCGGAACCTATAATAAAATTTGAATAGATTTAAGGTTTTCCAGCTAGTGTTAGGATTATGTGTTTCTAACTCAAAATCTATTGGCGATGTGTGGATTAACTCATATCTCTTATATATAACTCAAGGTCTCTCTCCACTTCCAATGTGAGATATTTCACTTGCCCTTCGAGATGATAGCCCATTTAGCCATTAATCTCGAAAATATCCCAGTATAGGAACAGTTTTGGGTTTGATTGACCGGGCCTCTTTCGATGGGCGGGATCAGTTTTGGTTCGGTGGGGCAGCGTGTGTTCGGACTCTGATACCTTGTAAAAATTATGAGCTTCTAACTCAAAACCAATTGCCAATAAGTAAATTGATTCATTTCTCTTATATATCACTCAAAATTCCTCTCCACTTCCATCGTGAGATACTTTCACATTCTCTAATCAAATTATATGAAATTTAAACTGAACTGATTTCTCAAATGTCCAAGCCTTAAAATATCTCTAAGAGAGTAAATAAAAGTGGGAGATTGATTACCCGGTCCCGGCAAAAAAAGCAAGTGGAATCATCATCTCCAATCCATTTATTGACATGCTGCCAATGAAAATTGTAGTTACAAAAAGTTAATCAGGAAAAGATCTTAAAGGAAAATGTTATTATCCAAATCTATAAGTACTTTTGACGTACCATATAGACAAAGAATCGACAGCAATTTTTGTATCTTCGAGATTTCCAGTCATGACAATTAAAATTCTATAATACCAATACTCCAAGCTGTCTCTCAATAAAAATCGACCGTAAGAAGTTGTGTCCACATGCATAAACCAAAATGTGACACAAGTGGTGTTTAACAAATAGATACCAAATCATGATTCCGGATGAGACAGAGAGCTTAGCGAATTTCCACAGTCCGGTGAAAGCTTCGACGGAGAAACGAGTCCAAGTGAGCGGACAGCCGCCACAAGTGGCGTAAGTAAATAAGATAAGGACATTGAGCCACCATGAGACGTTTATAGTAGCCATGGTTCCTATGACTCCAAGTTTAAGACCATACACGAATAGCCAGCACACCAATATGTGAACTACAAGTGCCACTCCAGAAGAAATTGCAATCACCTGGTAATTTAAGAAAAATATTAACCAAATACATTTAACAATTTTAATACCAAAGAAGATATTGTGTCTCAAGTTCAAACTCTTTTGTTCTTTAAACAAGTTTTTTCTATTATATAATATTTATATAGTAATATATTAATTTTAGGTTTTTTTCCGTGTTATATATATATATTATAAATCTAACTAATGCGTATAAGAATGAATTAGTTGAAATTATATTTACAAATGTTTGTGTCATATCTTACACAATTTATACAATAAATAAATAAACTTATATTGTAACTGTGAATGATTAATATATTATTCTCTATCAAATTTGTTCATATCTTATATTCTGCTATTTATATTTATATATTTTAGACGTTTGTGTGTTATATAAATTCTTTTATTAAAAGATAACTAATGCTTCTGAAAATGAATGAATCATTAAAATTTTGTTAAAATATTTTTTGGTGATATGAATCATAAAAATACATTTTGTTATGCATTGAAAAGTAAAACGGAAAGAATGTATGTATCAAAAATATATAAACAAATTAGGTAGAGTCCATTTCGGTACTACCTTTTCAAATCTATACTATTATTTGCGAAGTACACGTTTTGAAAAGGGTCAAAATAAAGTTGATATTAACGAAGAATGCCATTGGGTTAAAAAATTTCAAAGAACAAAAATAAAATCAGCGAAGGTTATTTTAGGCAAAATTTTCGGATTTACCTAAATGGTCATGGGTTCGATTCTCCGATATGTCAAGTTTTTAACAAGCAAAATACATTTTTTTGTTAAAAACGGCGGATCCTTTAGTTGGGTCGGATATGACCCGGTTCGAGATGCAGGTTCGATCCACGGAGAATGCGTTAATAGTTTTTTTTTCTGAAACACGCGTTTTTATATAAATATAACCAGTCGGCGTGAAAGGAAACCAATCAAAAGACTTAGCACAACTGGCAATGAAGCGTGTATGCATTCATCAATTATGCGGGTTCGAGCCACGGAGCATGCATTAATAGTTTTAGTTTTTTTTTTGAAACACGCGTTTTTATATAAATATAAGTAATCGACTTAAAAAGAAACCAATCAAAAGACTTAGCAAAGAAGCGTGTATGCATTCATCAATTATGCGGGTTTGAGCCACGAAGGTTGCAACGAGTTCCAAAGTTTTTTTAAATTTATTTCTTTCTTAAGTTCATTTACCGAATTATTTATAATTTTTTCCTAAATATCCGATTATAAAATTTTATTTGCTTTAATATATATATATATATTTCCATAAATCTTAACAAATTTAATTATGTCTCTAGAATATTTCATTACAAATTTTAAATTTTAATTATTTGTCTAAATTATCGATTAGTATATCTCTATATATTAATTATAATCTAATTTGGGCCCAAACTTTAATTCAAATTTCATGGGCCATATTTTAAAAAATTATACAAGATCCCACATCGGAAGTTGAAAGAAATCTCCTTCATTTTTAGCTCCTATATATATGTGTTAAGATTAGTTTCAACCTCACACCAATTTTGTCCAGGAAACCGATTAAATCGAGATCCAAATACAAAAACATTAAGTTGAATTCGATTTTCAATTAAATCGAACTTATAAACTGAATGTGATTAATAAGGTTTTTTTTAATTATTTTAGTTCTTAATTTGATCGGGATTTGAATAGTAACAAAATTAGTCAGTTTAACTGGTTTTCAGTGAAATCGAATTTTAAAAACCAAAAGTGATAAATATCAATTTTGTTTTATGAAAGTGATCCAATATTTATTTTTATATTTTTAAATATGGGTCATGAAAAAGATTCAACTAAAGTTTTTATGTATTATATTTGTTTTTAACATTTCCTTTCAAAATTTAAATGAATAATTTTTAAATTCATCTTTCCAATTAAAAACTCAAAATATTTTTTTATGTTATCTTGATTTAAAATTATTAATATTCTATTATAAATTGATAAGTATAGTTAGTAAACTAAATATTTATCACCCATATTTAAAATTATTTCCTTCTTAATTGTTTTTAATAAATTTCCTTCTTAAGTGCATTTACCAAATTATTTGGGAATTTTTCCTAAATATCCGATTATAAAATCTTTTTTACTTTAATGTATATATTGTATCGCTAAATCTTAACAAACTTAATTATGTCTATAAAATATTCCATTACAAATTTATAATTTTAGTTAGTTGCCTAAATTATTGATTTTAATGTTTTTATATATTAATTATATTATAATTTCGGCCCATATTTTAATTCAAATTTCATGGGTCATATTTTTAAAAACATTAAAATCAATAATTTAATTCAAATTTCATGGGTCATTTTTGAAGATAATTAATGATAAATATCTAATCTTTTTTTCATAAATCATAACAAATGTAACTTTTAATATATAATTTTTTCTTCCCCATAAATCATAACAAATTTTTCTCTGCAACCAAATTTAACTGAATAGTTTTTTAAGTTTTCAAATATAATTAGCTTACTAAATAAGTTTTAAGTATATCTTTTAAATTAAAATATAATTTATTTTTATTAGAGAAAATTAATGGATCCCATATCGAAAGTTGAGGAAGTCTCCTTCCTTTCGAACTCCTATATATATGATTTTGAAGATTAATTTCAACCTCACACCAATTTTTGTACAGTAAGTGCGGGAAATCGATTTAATCGAGATCCAAGCACAAAAGCATATTCAGTTAAATTCAATTTTCAATTAAATCGAATTTATAAACTTAATGTGATAAATATTAGTTTCTTACATTAGTTAATATTCCTAATTTAATTAAGATCAAATATTAAAAATTTTGGTTTAAATAGAAATTATTTTTGGAAACTTATATATATATATATATATATATTACTAAATTCGAATTTGGAAATATAAGTGATTTATTTTTGGAAACTTCGAATTCTACAACTAAATCGACGTGAAGTGTAAACAATAACTCTAATTGGCTTGGTGGTAAAGTATCGATGGAGTGTATGCATGGTTGGGGTTTCGATTCTTTTTTTTTTTTTTTTTGAATATGGATATTTAAGTTTGAAAATCCTATTAAAAAATCTTACTAACATAAATATTTATTATTTTTAGCTTAAAATAAGCGACTAAATAATATATTTCATATTTAAAACATATATATATATATATATATATATATATGTTATATTTAAAAAGGAACTTTTTCTTTCTAATACACAAATTTTTTTAAAAATCAAATCTTTCTGTATCTTGAAATTCGGTACCTAAAATATCAAATTCTAATTCAATTACATTTAATATTTAATATTCTAATTTTCAAGAAGATTTTTTAGAATAAAGATTTTGTTCTAAAATAAAAGATCCCACATCGAAAAATCGATGGAAGTCTCATCCCTTTCCAGTTCCTATATATATGAGTTTAATGATTAGATTCAATCTCACACTAATTTTGGTGCAATAAGTGCAGGAAACCGATTACTTAATCAGCTCCTATATATCCAAACAAAAATAATATTCAGTTAAATTCGATTTTATTGAAAATCGAATTTATAAACTAAATGTGATAAATATAATATGTTTTAATAATTTAAGTTTTTGATTTAAATCATCATTTAAATAGTGAAAATATAATTGGTTTAATTTTTTTAATAAAAACAAAATTTATTTTGTTTTTAATAAAAATGAATTAAAAATTGATTGTGATCAACATTATTTTATTCATAAAAGTAATCCAATGTTTTATTTATTTTTATCTTTTAGATTCCGGTTAGGTCATGAAAGTATAAATATTATTTAGATATTTATTATATCAACTTAAACATATATATGAATATATTACATAATATATAAAAATTATTTTTATTTCGTAATATATTCACGGGTGTGTATTAATTGAATATAAATAAAAATTAAAAATTAAAAAATTAAATATTAAAAATGGTAGTTAGCTTATTTGTAGCCAAATTTGAAAACTTAAATAAGATAATTGATTTTAAAATATTATTTTTGTTTTTATTCTATATTTTTCAAATATTCACGGGTTTATATCAATAAGACAAATATCTTAATTAATATATTTAAAATCAGTATACTGATAATATTATAGATATATTTAAAAGTAATATATACTCTAAATAACAAAAGATAACTTATATGGTAATCTTATCACTATAACTTTAGCAATTTAAATGTAAACTAATTTTTAATTATAATATTTTAAATCACAAATACAATTTTTAGATATTTAAATCTTAGTATAAAATAATCAAAACTTTTAAAATTTTAAATAACAACAAAATAATAAATGAAACACAAATTTAATAACTTGATATATCAAAATATAATATTAATAACATTTTTTAGTTATACTAACAATATTATAATAAAAATTTTATTTTCCTCGCGTGTACGCGCGGATCACTACCTAGTCTTAATTAATTTTGACGTACCGGATTTTTGAGTTGGCATTGGAAGAATCGGCTGAGAGGGAAATAGAATGCAAAAGCGAAATGAGAAGGAATGGCCCAAACAGCTATTGTACCGGAGAGCTCGGCGATGTCATCAGGCTGGCCAAGAATCTTAAGAATCGGTGTGGCAAATATGTACACAGGGAGGATCAAGATTGAGCATAAGAAGAGAACAATCCAAGATCGTTGCATATACACTCCCAACATCTCATACTTCTTTGCTCCAAATGCTTGACCGCACAACGTTTCCAACGCACTTGCCATGCCAAGCTGCATACATATGTAACAATATAATATAAATACAACACTAGTTCAAACCTGTTAAAAGTAATGATTTACGTTTTAAAATGTATTAGATTCCGAACACCGGAAGAGATTATGAGCAATGTCTAGACCTACCAAGATTTATAAAAAAAGCCGAAGCTAAGATTTTGAAATGATACAAAACACAAATATTTAAATTAAATTTTAAGTATAATTGCATACATATTTATATGTGTAATAAATACGGCGTAGGAAAACACAATCTAAACAAATATATAATTTTTGAAACTCATGATAATATTTTCTAAAGTAACAATAAAAACATAATATGTATTGTAAAAAATTTCTTATCAGCATTTATACTTAACAAAGTTCAATATTAAAATATTGTTATTAAAAGTTGATAAATCGAGGGTCTATAAAGTTGGAAATCCTATGTTTATGGTTGGGAATATATAAGGCAGAAAATATTGTTTAATATAATGAAGTGTGAGTGTTGTATACAAAGAGGCCTAAGTTGAAGCCGAGGATGACGTTGTTGATGATGGAGATAGCAGCGAGTTCTATCTCACCGAGATGGCCTGCAAAGGCTTGAGTGATTACGAAGATCGAGTAAGACGCGACTCTGGTGGATATAGCCGGTCCAACAATACGCCATAGCTTCTTAGTCTCGGTCCATATCTCTCTCTTTATATCCTTGGCTGCATCATTCAACAAAGGGACCTTCTCTAGACCTTCTGCTTCATTGTTTATGTCTCCCATCTTCTCTAGAGTAGAGAGTAGATGAGAGTAAAGAGTCTAAGAAGAGAGTAAAGCACTTTAAGTGAAGAGACTCCATTATGGTGGTGACTGGTGAGGCTTTTTGTAATTACTTTTTCTGTTGCTAATCAACCGATAATGTGATATGCATGTGTATTTTCAATTAAGACAGCAAAAGTATTAGTAAACAAAACTATACCACAAGTGGAAGAAAAAGCATTTAGCATTAGGCATTTTTTAAATATATTTGATACCACCTGTGGTTCAACCTTTTTTCTATTCATTAATTTGTTGCATTTTTTCTGAAACACACATCTTAAAATATAGGTAACTATTTAATTTAATTTTGATTTGTTCAATATTATTTGATTTGGTGTCTTCACATAATCACATGCTCCACTATGTCCACTAGAACAATTTTTAATAAGAGAATTTTCAAAAATACCAAATTCTTAATTTTGTGTTTTAGAAATATCTAAAAAAATATATTTCTTCTTCCAAAAAGTACAAAAATTTAAAATTACTTTAAATATTCAAATTTAAACCATAAGTTTCCAAAACTAAATTCTAACCCTTTAGAAACTAAATTTTAAATTCTAATTAGTAAACCAAATTCAAAATTTTGAATTCTAAAATTTTTAAAATTTCATTTTTATATTTGTGATATTTTTAAAAAGAAAACACTTTAATAATATTTTTTTAATTATTAGGAGTAGTGGTATTTTTCAATTATGAACTTATTTTTGAGTCATTAACTAACACACACCACAATTTAACATTAAACAACCTTAAAACAACAACAACTTCAAGAAAACAACACAACAATTCATTTTACTAACACGCATACCACAATTTAACATTAAACAATCTTAAAACAACAACAACTTAAAAACAAACAACACATATTTTGTATTCTCGTTTTCTTCACTTCATCTTCATCTTCTCGTTTTTTTTTTCACTTTTCTTTTAACTCTCGTTCTGGTTCGACGGCGATGGCTCCACCTCCGGCTCAAGCTTAGGCTCACGGTGTCACAGAGGTGGCTGAGGATACGCGATGAGATCGCCATCTACATAATAGTGCTATACACCGTCAATATTAACCGCCGTGCAAATTGGATCAACCTCATCCTCTTTTTTTACCACCACCACTAGAACCAACTGAACAAATTGAGCTTGCATTCTCTGGAAAAAAAAACAAAAATCAATGTGAGAAAAGCCAACAAAATATCACACATACAAAGTAGAAATGAGTAATTACTCCTGTTTTTGTTAATCCCAAAAGCTTTGAGTGCTGAGAATATGTTCTTCCTTTAGAACTCATATTGTGTTGTTTCTGTGTTGTGTTAGTGTTAAAATCACTCCTTTATGTAAATGTAGAAGATGCATTTGAATTCCTCCACACATAATTTTTCTTGAGGATGAATGGATTCAGACAAAATTCGAGAGAGGTTACAACATAAGATTGTGTTAATGAAGAAGATGACCACAAAAGATTCTCACTTCAATTGGGTTGGGACTCAGATAATAGAACGAAGGAAGGAGTGGTCCAAATTTAAAAATAAGAGAAACAAAATTAACCAATGAGTAAAACAACAACTTAAAACAAACAACACAACAATTCATTAACTAACAAACACACACACCACAATTTAACATTAAACAACCTTAAAATAACAACTACTTAAAAAAACAACATAACAATTCATTTACTAACACACACATACCACAATTTAACATTAAACAATCTTAAAACAACAAAAACTTAAAACAAACAACACATACTTCTTATTCTTGTTTTCTTTAATTCTTCATCTTCTTCTTCTTCTTCATCTTCTCATTTTCTTCACTTTTCTTCTTATTCTCGTTATGGTTCGACGGTGACGGCTCCAGCTCAACCTTAGGCTCACGACGACACAGAGGTGGCTGAGGATATGCGGTGAGATCGTCACATAAGAGTGCTATACACCATCAATATTAACCGCCGTGCAAGTTGGATCAACCTCATCCTCCTTATTACCACCATCACTAAAACCAACTGAACTACTTGAGCTTGCATTCTCTGGAATAAAAAACATAAATCAATGTGAGAAAAGCGAACAAAATATCACACATACAAAGTAGAAATGAGAATATGATCTTTCTTTAGAACCCATAAAGTGTTGTTTCTGTGTTGTGTTGTGTTAGTGTTGAAATCACTCCTTTATGTAGACGAAGAAGATGCATTTAAATTCTTCCACCCATAATTTTTCTTTAGAAAAAATTCAGAGTTTGTGGTAATGAAGAAGAGAACCACAAAAGATTTTCACTGCAATTGGATTGGGCCTCAGGGAATAAAACAAAGGAAGGAGCGGCCCAAATTTAAAAATAAAGAAACAAAAGCAACAGAAGAATAAATTTTTAATATTAGTTTGGGTACGGGTCGGATTTTTGAGTTTTTCAATAAGGAGGTATAATTTCGGGTTGGGTTCGGGTATTTTAACTTCGGATTCGGGTCAGGTTCAGATATCTGAACTTTTTTTTTTTAAGTTCAAATCAAACCGACCTAAAATTTTTATGATTTGAATCAACTTTAAATTTTAATTAGTGATAATCATGTTTGATAATTAGTTTAAATATGATTTCTTTTTCTTTTTTCTTTTGAATTTATTTATTCTATGAAACTTAAATTATTGTACAAAATTATACAAGATTTTTCTCATACTAATTCAACTTAATTATAGAATTTAATGTATAAATAAATATATATATAAGACCAAAACTTATTACTCCATTAAGTTACACAACTTAACATTTTATCTATTTTTCTTGAATATGTTAATATATATATATATATATATATATATATATCATAACAAACTTATATATAACTATATATTTAATATAATAATCATAAGTTCGGATATCCACTCGAGTTTTTTTGGATTTCGGGTATCCAAACTTCTAGAAAACAAAATCCATTCGAGTTTCGAATTTTTGGTCCACCCCTAGT
>OVBE01009965.1:0-15495 GCA_900406425.1 Iberis pinnata
CCACAAGCAGGAGAAACCAGTATTGGGGCGACGCGGCCCATCGCGAGCATCACCCTTGGTGGATTAACTCGGCCCGTCAAGAAGCCCAAAGTGAAGCCTCTCAGAAGATTCGCGAGTGAGAGTCAGAGGGGGCGCGGCGCGGATTCGAAAGGGTGTAACGGAAAATCAGAGACATGAAGGAGGCATTGAATGCCGAAGATACGGGAGGAGTCTCGCGATAAGCCCTATAAGTAGTTGAGATAGTGGTCCAGAGAGGGGACCGAAAATCTTTTGTAAAACTTAGCATATTATTGAGCAAACTTGTAAAAACTTAAGAGATTTCGAATAAAGATTACATTCTTATTCACAAATTATAATCAAATCGGGTGTGAGGGAAATCTAGCTCTCACATATGCTTAGATATTATAGTATATTCTAGATTTTTATTCTTTTGGATATTTTTCCTTTGTATATATACTTTCATCATATGGAATATATGCACAATAAAAAAGATTTTTTTTTCATAACATATTATCAACACAAAATTCTAGCCACATGAGTTAAAAATATTCGACGATCGGTGACACTATCACTATACAAACGACTCATCGAGATTAATGTTTGGCATGTCCGGTTAGGTCATCCGGGTTCAATGATTATGCAAAAAATAGTAAGCAATTCATGTGGACATCCATTAAAGAATCATAAGATTCGTCCTAATGATTTTTCATGCGTTGCTTGCTCAAAGGAAAAGTTAACTATACGGCCTTCACCAGCCAAGATAAATGTTTTTTTGGGATAAAATATGATTTTCTCATTAATTAAAATGGAAAATGAAAGCTCTTTACATCCCATATTTTAGAGCTAATTGCTTAGCTTTACAAGGTTTCTTGGTCCAAAAAAGTTTTAAAAAGGTATGAAAACAGGTTTCTCAAAAGAGAAAAAAATCTTGTGACCTAAAACGACCCTAGCCCAAATTATAAAAGCCCAACAAAAATGAAACCCTAGAATTAGGAATTCAAACTTCATTGATGACTTCGCCGCCGACACTGTTTTAGCTAGCACAACCGCAGCGTCTGAAGAGAAGATACTACCGGCAAAGAAAGAGCAGCCAAGATAAACGTTGAATCCATTAATTTTTTGGAACGCATACAAGGAGATTTTGTGGGTCGATTCATCCACCACGTGGAACATTTCAATACTTTATGGTTATAATTGATGCATCTACTAGATGGTCACATGTATCCTTGTTATTGACCCACAATCTAGAATTTCCGAGGCTACTTGCTCAGTTGATTAGATTATGAGCACATTATCCAAATTTTCCTTTAAAGGCGATTCGTCTTTATAATGGTGGTGAGTTCACTTCTCAAGCATTCGATGACTATTATATGTCCATTGGAATAAGTATTGAATATCCTATTGCACATGTTCATACACAAAATGGTTTAGCTGAATAATTAATCAAACGTCTCCAAATGATTGCTTGACCATTACTTATGAAATCAAAACTACCAATATCATCTTGGGGACATGCAATACTCCATGCATCATTGTTAATTCGCATCAGACCCACAAGTAATCATCAATTCTCCCCGTCACAATTGGTTTTGGGTCAAGAACCAAAGATCTCCCATCTAAAAGTTTAAAGATATGTTGTATATGTCCCAATCGCTCCACCTCAATGATATAAGATGGGACCGAAAAGGAAATTAGGAATCTATGTTGAATATGATTCTCCATCAATAATTAGGTATCTAGAGCCATCCACATGGGATATATTTAAGCCTCGATTTGCAGACTGTCATTTTAACGAGTATGTGTTTCCAACATCAGGGGAAGAAAACAAACAACTAAAGAAATAAATTAGTTGGAATGAATTATCACTATCTTATCTTGATCCTCGTACTAAACAATGCGAAATGGAAGTACAAAAGATAATTCATTTGTAAAACCTACCAAATAAGTTTCCATACACACTTGCTGACCCAAATAAAGTGACTAAGTCACATTTACCTGCTGTAAATACTCCAATCGTAATCAATGTCCCAGAAGAACAATACCAAACTACTGGTGAGTCTAAGGCACGCATGAAGCATGGTAGACCTATTGGTTCTAAAGATAAAAATCCTTGGAAAAGAAAAAGAGCAGAGATTGACAATGGTCATACATAGGAAGAAAAAGCTTATGAAATATCTATAGAAGAGACATCAATCATAATAAAAGAAGAAAATCAGGTCGAGATCTCAATTATTTATGTCATGTCTGGAATAAAATGGAACTAAAAGAAAATCAACATCGATGATATTTTTTCATGCAATGTAACAGTTGATGTTATGGATGAAACTCTTATTACGAGTGACTACGCCGATCTTTATATGTTTTGGCCACGTCTGTTTTTGCCTTTCAAAAAGAGATTCCGACAACCACTTCATCTAACCATGCAGAGATTTTAGCTATCCAGGAAGCTAGTCGTGAGTGTGTATGGTTAAAATATGTAATTCAACATATACGAGAAAATGATGGTATATTTGCACGAAAAGATGTTCCAACGGTGATGTATGAGGATAATGCAACATGTATTGCACAACTCAAAAAAGACTACATCAAAGGCGATCCAACAAAACATATTCTATCGAAGTTCTTCTACACTCATGATCTATAGAAGAACGGTGATGTACGTGTTCAAAAAATTAGTTCAAGTGAAAATTTGGCGAACTTATTTACCAAGACGCTCCCAACTCCTACTTTCAAGAAGTTAATTCATCAAATCGGATTACGTCGTCTCAAATATTTCACGTTATGTTTTCATCAGGGGGAGTAAATACGCGCTGCACCCTTTTTCCCTTGACCATGGTTTTTTCCACTGGATTTTCCGGAAATTTTTTTTAATAAGGCAACATCTTACGCGTATTAAGAGTATTTCCTACAATGGACATCCAATGGGAGTGTTATAATAATAATTTGGATGCCCATTAATATACATGTTTAGATATTCTAGATTTTTATTTCTTTAGATATTCTCCCATTATATTCCTATATACTCCATATGTTTCTTATTAATAGATTTTCTAGGCTTTTCTTTTGTTTTAAAAAGATTGATTTTTTGGATTTTCATTGTGATTTTAATTGCATATTGTAAACTTCAACACACATTAATTGACAAATTTGAATTTTCTAAAATACTATTGGTTGAAGTTTATAGGAAATGATTTATTTTTTTAAAAATGCATTTAATAATTGATAATAATGTGTCTTCTTAATATGTGTGAAAATCCTAAAACATCTACTCCCTCCGTTTTTGAAAGAGTGTCGTTTTAGCTTTAATTTTTTTGTTACAAAAAGAATGTCATTTAGGTTCTCAATGCAAAATTTAAATGAGTTTGACTTTGTGCTTCTAGTGCATGAAGGTGGACTTTAGGATATGGTATATCCGAAAAGTGGACTTTGTGCTTCTAGTGCACTTTAGGTAGGAGAGAGAAAAAATCTTGGACGAAAATACCCCCCATTCTGTACGCGTGATGTGCGAGTGCAATGCACAACACGTGAGCCGGAGGTGTGCGTGGATGGTTCGATATCTCAATTTTGTTTTTTTTTTAATTTTTAATAAGCTGAACACTTTAACCAACTCATCGGGAAACGGTATGAAAATCTTAAGATGTACCAATAGATGATATCAGATGTACCAGGCTTTGGAAGACAACTGGAAGCTGCAACGTTGAGTAAGGTATGTTCTTTAGCTCATTTCAATGAATGTGTACGAGGTTATTGTACAATAAAACTAAACCGTTTGTTTGACCATATATCATTTACTGCAAGGAGCATAAACATGGAAAAATATGTAATGGTGATGTGCAGTGAGTGGATTTGCAGCGAACTTGGGCAGTGGGATTTTGTGGTTTGCAAACGAAACATGTCAAGGTTTGTTAGTATGAATGATGTTGATGCGCTCGACGACTTCCATTAGATAGTGTGTAAGGATTTTGGTGTGGCTGAGGACGGTGAGACAGCGGTAACCCTTAGTTACTGGCCGGCTGAAGGGGAAGATGTACCGATGGTCGGTAACAAGGCACTAATACTCGTGGCTAGCGATATGTCGTCGTCCATAATACAACTCGAGATGGAGAGAAGGCCTGGTATGGCGTTGTGCGTAAGTTTTAGCAGCCGAGATTCGGAAATGGTGGACACACGAAGGGCAAAACGTGTACGGGTGTCAAAAGGAAGTGATGGCTCGGCGTCCACACGTGTAGAGGTAGGTTTCTGTACACCATCTATAACAATGGAACTGGTAGATGATGATGTGTTAGTGGCGCATGTTGAAGCTGTTGAGGCTAGTTTGGGTAAGGCTAGTACGGCAGATAACGTAATGGAGCGTAGTCCATTCGATCTCGGTATTGAGGAACAGTCTTCGCCCTTGGTCGAACGGGAGTTATTCCCGAAGGTAACAGAGCCACGAGGGTACGACAAGGAGTTCCGGGCCCCATTGTTAGAGGATACATTCGGTGGATAAAACGCAGTAGAGACCATGTGTTCGCCTGACAATGGAATGGAGGATAGTACGCCGAGTGAATATGCTAGTGATGCATCGGCTGCGAACGGAGGTGACGATGATAAGGACATCCCGCCTATGTTTGACGACACTACATTTGAAGCAAGTATGATACCTGATTTGGATTTAAATGGAGATCCTAAGGGCGAACGGCTTGAGGTTGGTATGCGATTTAGTTGTAAGAGTGATTGTTAAACAACATTAGCGATTGTAGCTATAAAGAAAATGTTTCGGTTTAAACAAACAACTACAAAGAAAAAATATTTTGTGGTCATGTGTGTTGGGGATAAGTGTGATTGGAGGGTTATGGCACATAAGGTAGAAGAGAGTGGGGAGAATGAAATCAGAAAAGCATTCCTTGAGCATACTTGTGATATTGAAAGCATACAAGAAACATGTAACAGCGAAGGTATTGGCGAGTGTGTACCGTAACAAATTTGGTAGTTCAGTCAACGGGCCGCGTTCTGGGTAGCTGCAACAGTTGGTTCTGGAGCAGCTGAGGGTGTCCGCATCGTATATCAAGTGATGGAGAGCGAAAGAAGTAGCTTCGAGTGTTGTGGATGGTTTGTACGAGGAAGAATTCGAGAGACTGGCCAAATATATGTATGTATTGACGTTAGCCAACCCTGGTACAATCACTAACATTAAATCAGGGCCGAGTTCAGAGGGGGAGGACCGGTTTAAATATTGTTTCCTGGCTTTCGGTGCATCCATTGTTGGTTTCCGGAAATTGAGGCTTGTTATAGTTGTTGACGGAACACAATTAGGAGGGAGGTACAAAGGCGTGTTGTTGACGTCGTGTGGACAGGACGTGAATTTCCAAGTTTTTCCACTAGCGTTTGCTGTTGTGGACAGCGAGAATGATGAGTCGTGGACTTGGTTTTTGAAAGGATTGAAAGGATTGTAGCAGATAGTCCAAATGTAACAATTATATCCGACCGAGCTCAATCAATTTACAAAGCCAAATCACGTGTTTTTCCACTTGCACATCATGGGGCATGCATGGTACACTTTCAAAGGAACGTGACATCTAAATTCCATAGTAAGGGATTGGGAAAGATGGTGGTGTAGGCGGCGTGTGCTTGGAAGATTGGATTATTCAGGTTTATATGTGATAAAATCCTTATTCGTAATGGTGAGTGTGCAAAGTATTTGGAGAAAATAGGGTTCTCACATTGGACAAGAGCCCATTCGAGAGGTGAGCGATATAATTTGATGACAAAAAATTTATGTGAGACACTGAACAATGTATTGAGTAAAGGCCGTGCATCGCTAATAATCGAGTTATTAAAGTTTATCCAAGAGATGATGACAAAGTGGTTTTTCTTATGGAGGAGAAAGGCGCTAAAACGGTCAAGCAAGATAACACCAGAAGTAGAAAAGCAGATGATGAAGGTGAAGGCTGAAACGTGTGGATGGAAAGTTGACAAATAGACTTGTGGAATTTCCAATTCATTGGGAAAATTGGTGAAAAACATGTTGTACATCTGGATTTGCGTAGGTGTACATGCAAGGTATATGATCGAATGAAGGTTCCATGTGGACACACAATGTTTGCAGCTCGACATGCCATATGAGCAATTAGTGGCTGATTGTTATAAAACAAAAACTTGTCGTGAAACATACACGGGTGTAATTAGGCCAGAAGTTTGGCCGGATGAGATTGATATACCTGAAGAGGTGAGGAGTCGGCAACTCAAGCCTCCTAAAACAAGGAGACCTTCGGGACGACCACGAGAGAATCAAATACCGCCAGTAGGGAAATTTGGGGTATGTTTTTATGTGTTGTATTCATTGGATGCGTAACAATGGACTTATGGTTGACGTTCATAAATGTGTAGGGTAAGTTTTCGCCAAATAAGTGTTCGAGGTGCAAGGGAATGGGTCACAATAGGGCAAGCTACAAAAATCCAATTGGTTGAACATATTTTGGGTGTCATGGGAGAGCTTGTAGTGCTGATGTATGGTATTTTGGGGGAAAATTTATGTTTTGTTTTTTTGTTGTATCTTGCATCATGTTGTGTGGATTGATTAAACAATTAGGTATGTATTGGAAATGTTTGGAAATATTGTGGATGGTTGGAAATGTTTGTTTTAAATGATATTTTTAAAAAAACTGTTTAGTTTGAGGGTACATACTGATCTCATACACAGTTATTGAAATGAATGGTAGTAGTGTGGATGGTTTGTAATGTGATAACTATTTTGGATGGTTGGTAATGTTGTATTTTCCTTAGGGATGTTTGTTTTGTAAATGCAATTTGAAACGTGGGCAGCTAAAACATGTTAAAAAAGAACTACACGTACATTCACGTGTAATTGCAGATAACATTAGAAAAATATGCAATAAAACATTGGATACATGTGCGTGTCTGCCAATGTTGGTAAGTCATATGGCCGAAGGAATGAGAACATTTACAAGATGGGACATAGTGGGGCCACCAAGTTGTGTGGAATGTGCATCTTGTTAACGGATGGACGGATGTAATGTCGTGGAGGATGAACTCACTCGTTTCGACGAGGCACTCGTGGGTGTACGAGGCTATGATGTGATCAATAATATCTCATGGATCCATGCCACTGCAACGTAGAGAACCGCAAGTAGAATTTCATGCGATGGTTGACATGTTTGATTGTATCGAGGATGTATATGGCACCGATACATTCCTGTTGTTTGAAAGCCAGATCTATTGAGTGGAGGTACATAGCGTATGGGTTTTTCGTGTACAGACATTGCGTGTAGATGTGGTTCAACGGTGAACTAGGAATTACTGCTTGGGGGAAGGAGTCGCTCTTGTCCAGCCGTAATATAGGAAGAATGGATATGTCGTAAACCCAGTGTCTACCGGGCCGAGAAGACCGTACTAGACCCTTAAGCGAAGCGAGTCCATCTTCCGTGCAAAGCTGAATAATCTTCAGGTTTAACGCATTAGGCATCACAGATGGTGCATCATAGCCCCGATTGAAGAACATGACGAGTAGTGTGGGCTAATAGTGGTACGCATCTATACTGTTAATATTAGAATAGGGGTGGAGATAAAAAGTGGAGAAGGTTTAGATGGTGGAGGGAGATTTGGCGCAAAGAAAATAAACCGTATGATGTACGCATAAAATATGTACGTAATAATATTCCGGACATAGTACAATTGAATACCACTTACTAGTGTCGGACATAGTTAAAATAAAGTTGAATATAGTTGTGTATATATTCGCATCTAGTCTAGAATTTTTAATACCTATGGACTGTGCAAGGGTGATGGGAAATTTCAAGAATACGGTGTCAGATGTATAAGTAATTTGGATATGAAACTATCAGAGTATCCATCATTTAATGCAAGCTTCTCGGTTACGAAAGTAAATAATGATGGTTGTGTGGGGCCATATGTTGATTGAAAGGACAAAGAAAATAATTATTCTTTTAATTAATTTCGCGATTTCATTTTTTAATAGAACTGACAAAGTACACGAGTGTAATTAAAACGCACAACCCAAATTGAAGTTTAATAAACCGATTTTTTTTCTTAGTGACATCGACCATCGATTCAAGAATATTAACTTTCAACTCCATTGCGGTTGGGCGAGTATTGATTTTGTCGATTTGCTGAAGAAGCATTGCAGATCCAATAGACTCGTTGTAACTGTTCCGTAAGAGGAGGAGCTCCTCATCAACAACTCGTTCCACCATTTCTAAGTGTGCTCAGTCCCAGACTTAAAAACAGTTTAAAAATAGTATGGTTTAGCAACCAAATAATTACAATAATTAAATAGCGTGTTTATATGTGGGGATACCTCTGATATAATACATCCGAAGAACCGCCTATCAGGGTTGGATGATGTTCGAGATGTTTTGCAAATGATTCTTGCACCGCACGAACAAACATTCAATATACCTAAAGTTGTTAAATTATTGTTCCAACGAGTGAGTGAACTAGATATAGAGGAGTTTGACATATTTAGGAAACTGGAGTGAAAGTGATATGTGGAAAATGAAGAGACTGCACTTTAAATAGGAAGAAAACATGACCGTTGAGGACGAAGAAAACGTGTGGTGGGTACGAGTTGTTACATCATATTGTCAGATAAAGGTCCGGGTATGGATGGTAGAAAGCATTTAAAACAAGTGAGATGGTTGAATGGACAAGATGTAAATGTTAATGGTTAGGTGGAATAGTATGAAATGGTGAGGATTAATGTACGTTGACGAATGTCATTTATTTATGTACGATGTGTTGCATATGATGGCGTACATTTGGAGTTGTAAATGTGTGTGTTTTGTTGAATATGGTATGTGTGTGGACCTTACAATATAATGAACGCCACAACTTGGATACATTAAAAATACGTAGTCGTGATGTACATATGGATGCTACCTAGTAGTGACAAAAATCAAAAACAGGTTTGGTAGACAATAACAAGGTGTGTCCCATAGCAAAAACAGGAGTCGTGATGTACATATGGATGATACTTAGTAGTGACAAAAAAAAGAAGCAGGTTTTGGTAGAAAATACCAAAGCGTTGCCCATAGCCAAAACAAGGAAACATCATAGTTGCAAAGAGAAGAGTTTTTTACATAGCCGAAAATAGACATTTAGTAGAAATAAGTACCCGGGATCTATATATCCCAATAAGGCCAGTCGGTGTCTTCATCAGTGAAATTGTCGTGTTCGAAGTCGGACCATCGAAGTGCATCTCTACGCGGTGAGAATGGCTCGTCACTGGCATCGGAACTGGAGTCGGATGAGTCGGAGGATTCAGAATCTTCCTCGTCTGAGCTGTTTTCATCATCGGAATCGTTTGAAGAGTCCCCGTTTGAATTTCATTTTTCATGTGGTGAGCTGTCTTCGTCATCAGAACCACCAAATTGATCATGATAATCGTCGTATTCATCTTCTGAAAGATCGTCCACATAGTCTTCGTCAAAATAGTCGGCAATTTTTGGACGCTTTGAATCCCTTTCCCCATCATCCTGAACTGCATTACTCTTCTTTTTTTTTGTTGTCCATTTCGAAGTAGCTATACAACAAACAAAAGAAACTTATGGCACCAAAGAAACAAACAATCCCATATAAGGTAAATGTGTATAACCGTTGACAGAAGGCAAAGAATAATAGGAGCATACCTTGTAGAACGAGTAAGTATCTTAAGAGAACCTGATGAAACCGATGGCAATGTGTACAAAACCGTGAGAAGTTGTGCCCGACTTATATAGGCGGTGTAGTGGACGTTGACGAGGAGGGGTTTGACCAAGTAATTACGTGGGTGTTGATAATTGTACGAAGAAAATTGTATCGTATTTCGGATGGGAGAATATAAGGTAAATTAAAGTTAACATATTACATATGGACACAATAGTTTGGAATATATTGTTGTTGGATAGTGTGTTCTTTTTGTTTTGTTTGCGGACGGGTTGACAGTACAAATTGGCCATGGAGCGATGCCTGACACGTGTAATAATTATAGGATAAGGGAACATATTCATATAGGACTAAAAGCCTATAAATGGTGCATAATAGCGAGTATGTGTATTGACGGGCATGTATGATGCGATGTAAGTTGTGCAAGGTGGCGCCGTATAGTGATTTTGTGCGGTAACGTATGAAAGGTAAGAAATATATATAATTAACATAATTAAAAAGGAAGAGTTTGCGCGGTTACCTATGAAAGGAAAGAAAGTATATAAATAACATAATTAAAAAGAAATACATCGAGTTGGACACAAGCGGAGCAGGATTACAAGAAATAAACCTATGGGAATAAGAAAGTAATGATGGTATTTTTTGCACAACACTGTTGAATATCTCTTGGGTTGTACATCCACGTGTACAATAAATGACTGAATGTCGTGGTACAGGACACATTGTGTGTGAAGACGTTAATCTGGAGCATCCGTGTTTACATTTAAGGAAGGAAGCTACGCTGGTGTACATGTAAATAAGTGCACCATAAAGTGTGTGTAACGGAGGTGTAAAAATGGATATGTTTAGGTGTAAGTAAAAGCGTACACTGGTGCCGGACAGACTGAGATGTATGTAGAGACTTGTATCTGCATCTGTAGTGTACATCAGTGAGTAATTTGAGATTAAGAGGAAAGAAACCAGAACGGTTGTTTATTTTCGTGAAAAATACATAGTTTGTACGAGACGCTAACTCGGGACTCCAAACACTAAGTAAAATAAAGGTTTTAGAAATTAAAAATCTTGACAGCTTCACTTGTACGCATCGTCGTCTTCGTCTGTAAAAGTCTCCAAGTCTGAATTAGACAAGCCGATGGCATCCCTTTGGTGTGAGAACGGGTCGTCACTATCATCAGAACTGGAGTCCGATGAGTCTTCGTCTGAACCACCGTCATATGAACCATCTTCGTCGTCCGAGTCATGGGAAGAGCTTGATGAATTTTTTTTTGAGTCCTCGGTGGCGTCATCGATTGGTTCAAACTGGTCGTAGAACTCGTCAGAGTCCTCTTCCAGATGATCGTCCACGCTGTCGGAGTTTGAGGGGTCATCGTGCTTTGGGCGTTTGGAGTCCCTGTCCAGAGCATCGCAACATACTCTTTTCTTCTCGTTGTTATTGTCCATTTTCAACTGCGGATGCCACAAAAAGAGTGAAGCATGGGAATAAGTATAAAGTCGGGTATAATCAAGGATCGCAAAAATATATTGTAAGTAGTAGATGCATAGGTAGAAGGCGAACCTTGTAAACGGTAAGGAAATGGTGAAGAAAATGGTAAAGAAAATTTGAGTTGGTTTGGTGGCTTATATAGTGTTACAAGAGTAAGAGGTGTGCATCCAAACGGCTTGACTGTTCGTGGACGTGGACGTTTTCTAGGCGCAGTGTAACTCGCGCAATTATATTGAGTAATGAATAGACAAACAATAAACTGCAATATATATGGATGCACGTAAACTTTAGTCTAACTGAAATCATCCACGTGGACGGATGTAACATGTAGCGTGCAGTAGGTATTTACAACTCTATTTCGTCGTGTACGCTAGTTAGTGTACGAACCTATTAACATCAACGACTGATTAGTAGGTCATTGATTGTACGTTGGTGTTTTTTTGTGTGGTATATGTGGACAATAATCATGTTTTATGTGCTTATTGATAGCGGCCAGGCATGTACGTGAGTCTATTCATTTAGTTGAAAATGCATAATGCGCACAGGTCCGTGTGAGTATACATGGACGTGTACGCGATAAGGTGTACCTCTATGGAAGCAACATTTATGGCTGATATACGGTGTCGTTGTACATTGGAAAAGTGTGCTGTGGGGTTGTCCAACTAGATGAAGGTGTATATGTCGTAAGGTGTATCCGCCGGACCAGGATTGTACATGCTTAACGTGAAATGAATGTACGAAGATGAAGTGAGTGTACAACTAAGGTAGGGCAATATGTCGGCTAATGGGTCGTGTACGGTAGTTAGTGTACGAAGCTATTAACATCAACGGTTAGACACATGTGCATATCGCAGCAGAAAATGATCATAGTACATCATCCATATGAATAACGAAAGGGCGAAGCAGCGAATATCAATTTTTGATATGAATGTACTTACCGGCTGATTAGTACGACAATGGTAGGATGTAGATGTTTTTTGTATGGTATATGTGGACACTGAAAAATGTCTACATCGCGTACCGGCTGATTAGCACGGAAATGATTGTGCTTATTGATAGCGTGCAGGCATGTACGTGAGTCTATTCGGATAGTTAAACATGCATAATGCGCACAGGTCCGTGTGAGTATGCATGGACATGTACACGTTAATGTGTACATGGCCGGAAGCAAGAAAACTAAACAAGTGTGCTATGTGGTTGTCCAATTGGATGAAGGTGTGGCTTATGGAAGCACAAGATTGTACAGTTAAGGCAGGGCATTGTGTTTCTAGCTAAAGTTCATATGTACGAAGATGAAGTGAGTGTACAGTTAAAGAAGGGCAATATGTTTCTAGCGAAAGTTCATCTGTAGCATGTTTTTTGATAACGACGTGTATGCATAGTGAGAAAACTAAACAAAGCAACTGCTCAGTGTGAAGGTGGCATTTGTTGATACCAAGTTTAGCACCTACCATGAAAGCCCATTTCGACTCAAGACCCAGCTGGACGCCGACGTGACGAGGAGAAAGGGCCCAAGAAGATGAGACTTAGATGGGCCGACCTAGCGAGCTGGGCCTTCCAGCTCGTGGCCCATTAGGGTTAATTGATGCAATTAGGGTTTTAAGCTTGTATTCTCCCTATAAATACTCATGTAATCACTCTTTAATGATATATGAAATTCTTCTAAGCTTTTACCCACATAATATAAGACCTAAACCTATTTATTAAGTCTTGATTCAACAGTTGGCGCCGGCTGTGGGGACTACTAGAAGAAGTTCATAATTTTTCTTTGCAGGAAAGGAAAAACAACCAACAATGACCACGGGATCAACTGACCAAATGCAAGACGGTCTTCTCGTCGACCTGACGAACAAGGACGAAAACAACGAGAAGACGACGACTGAAGAAGGAGCCCCAGAGCTTACCATGAAAGATCTGCTGAAACAAATGCAACAGCAGCAAGAGGAAACCGCGAAGCTAAGAGCTGAATCACAAACCCTAAAAGCACAGCTGGAAGACATTACCGCATCCGCAGAAGGAAGAGACTTACACACCATCAGCCGGAACCTGTTCGGGACATCTTACCAAACTCCTCCTACAGGCGGGGAGCGAGGGCGCATCGACCACATCAACGCACACAGGTTCCGGAGCTCGGTCGAGGACGCCAAGATGCAAAGCATCTGAGAACAGCTGAAAATCATGAGCTCGCGGGTACACCAGGCCACCAACTCGGCCCCGGATATCACCCGCGCCATATAAGAGACTCAACGAACACTCTTCTCAAAAAGGGTAACCGACATACCAGTTCGGCACTCTGCAAAGGTAAAATTTGCAAGGTACGACGGCAAAAGTGACCCAGTCCAGTACCTAATAGCTTTCACTATTGCTATGGCACGGGCACAATTTTCACCCGAAGAGCGAGATGCAGGTTTGTGTCAGCTGTTTGTTGAAAAATCTGTCAGGTCCAACTTTGGAGTGGTTCTCCCGCCTAGAGCCAGGGACTATCGACACCTTACATCGCGAAGAGAGCATCGACAACCGACCTATGGACCTTATCTCAACGCGAAGACGAAACACTAAAGGACTTTATTGACAGGTTTAAAGGGATTGTAGCTCGTATCGTGATCAATGACGAGGGGGCAATCGCCGCTCTGCGAAAAGCATTGTGGTTTAAATCAAGGTTCAAGGACGAGCTGCTCATCAATCCACCACAAACACTTGAAGACGCACTTCACCGAGCTAACAAATTCATCGAGATGGAAGAGGAACACGCCGCAATGTCTAAAAAGCACCACGACACTCGATCCAGCTGAGATAAGGAAGAAGTCCCCCGCGAACCAAGGCAGAATTACTCAAGAGATAAGCGACATACCACTTATGCAATCACGGATAGCGAAAAACGTGCCGACCAACCTCCACCATCTAACAACGACCCAGAAGCCTACTGCGAGTTCCATAAACGAACTGGGCATAAGACCGAAGATTACCGACACCTGCAAACCATCCTCTTACGAAAGTACCAGGACGGTGAAATCAATACTAGCAGGAACCAGGGCAACGATAGACGAAGAGGTGGGAATACATGGCACAACTTAGCTATGAAGGACAAAGACAGGGACAAAGCACACCAAGTTAGTGCGGTTCGAGAACAAAGCTCGCATACCAGCGAGGACATGGCACCCCTAACCCGAACGAGAGATCCTATCCCCGATGACCGTGCTAAAGAAGGATCATTACCGAGACGATGAGTCAACGTAATTATGGGAGGGCTAACTTCGTGTAACGACTCCGTACGATCTATCCGCCACTGCGAACGACGAGCTGCGACCGCGGGAAAGGAACGCACCGACATAGCACCGGTCTCCTCGCCAGTCATATTCAACAACGCCGACCTAAAAGGCCTAAGCCAACCTCACAACGACTTCCTAGTCATCGAACTTATTATCGCGAACACAGAGGTGGCAAAAATCCTCATCGATACAGGAAGCTGATGTCTCTGCATTTTAGTAGTTTTTAGAAGCCATTTTCTCTTATTTTAGGATCATTTAGATGTGAACATGTTGCATTTATAGGACTTTACTAGTAAGTTTGCATTTTCAGGAAATTCTGCATTAGCACTTGCATACATATGCATTTTGGAGATTTTTAAGGGATTTCAGGAGTTTCCAGAACATTAAGGCAAATTTGGAGAAGGTAAGGAAAATGCACGCAATGACATGTTTACATCGACCCAAAATTCTATCACATCGAGCAAAGGCAACATTTTCATCGAGCCATAAATTCCATGACATCGAGCCGGCCATCATTTCATATCGAGCCACAAAATGACCCAACAACCTTTCTACATCGAGCCATTATTCCCCTTTGTTCGAGCCGCGACAACTTTACATCGAGCCGCGACAACTTTACATCGAGCCAAGGAAATCTCCACATCGAGCCATTCCTTCCTCACATCGAGCCATTCCTTCCTCACATCGAGCCAAGGCAATCTCTACAACCAGCCACAACATTCACCTCTACATCAAGCCATTCACACATCCTCGTCGAGCCACATTACAACTTATACCTCGAGCCAACTTTCCCTCTTATCGATCCAAGGAAACATCTACATCGAGCCATTCACACTTCCTCGTCGAGCCACATTACAACTTTTATCTTGAGCCAACTTTCCCTCACGTCGAGCCGGCAACAACACCTCGTCGAGCCAGCAACAACCTTCCCATCGAGTCGCATCATTCCACTTACATCGAGCCGGCAACTTACCATGGCTCGATCGAACCAACATCTCGAGCTGGCATCACGTCTATCACTTTAACATTTCCACCTGGAACGAGCATTTCGCCAACTTGATCAAAGGAAGTTTCAGGATA
>OVBE01009966.1:0-15495 GCA_900406425.1 Iberis pinnata
TGGATCTACCTTAGCATCAAGGCAGGATCGATCCCAACACCACACTTCATATCGATCTCAGCTTCTTCTCAGATAGATCCCACTACCTCTTTTAGATCGATCTCACCTCACCATCTGGATCGATCTGAGATTGATCCCAACACTTGCCAGGATCAATCCCAGCAAACCTCAGATCGATCCCATCTCAAACCAGGATCGATCCCTCTCTCTCTCTCATTCAATGTTTTTTGTGAAGTCTCCGACGAAGCTAAGGAAGTGCATGGAAGTGAAGCAAGACTAAGAAGGAAGCAAGATGAGATCGATCTCACCTTTGTCTGGATCAATCTCAGGCACTCAATGCGTGGATCGATCCCAACCTCAGACGCACCTTAGACGCATCTCAGTTGGATCGATCTCATGCAAGCGTCTTTAGCTCGGATCAATCACACACTTACCAACCCAAAGTCAAGCACGCTCCGACCCAACCAACTCAAATCCGGATACCACCTGAATCAAGGCCCAAGATCCAAGATAATGATTAGCATTTTGTCTTTAGTGCGAATTAGGGCTTTTCTCTGAACACTATAAAAGCCCTAATTCGCCTCCATTTGCAAAGAGAGCTTAGTTCTTCTTTCTTTTTAGGTTTTAGTCTTAGGTTTTATTTTCTTTTTTTGTTCTTCATGTTCTTGGTGTAAAAACCATATTTGTTTTGAGTTTTAAGTTAATCTACTGTTTTTCCTTTGATTTTTTGCTTAGCTTTAGGTTGTTCATTAGTTTGTGCATCTCTATTTTCTTTTTAAGCTTTAACCTTCTGTTTAGTTTACTATTTTATTGTTGTTCTTCATTTCTGGGTTTGTGTTCTTGTTGTTCTTCATCTGTTTTTCTTAGATCTGCATGTTTACCTTTGAAGTTATGTTTTCTGTTTTATCTGCTTCTACTCCCATGAGTAGTGAGTAGTCATCTAAGTTCCTGAGGATGGGGTAGACTAGGATTGATATTCTGGGTTTACCTTAGTACCTAAGTTGTTTGCTCTTAGATCCCTTCTGTTTCACCTGTTCGTAATGCTGATTTTATTTCTACCCGGAAGGGACTGAAAACCCGCCATTAGGCCCTTCAACACTGGAAGGTGAGTCATTGAAGGTGTCCGAACCTAGGTGATCTCAGAGATTCGTTTTCTCTTCTAAGGTATTAGATGTTTGGGAAGCTTATTGACTAGAGTAGTAGTTGTTAATGCATGCTAGGTAGTCACCGTCTATGACGGCAATTGAGTTTGTGATTACCTTGCTTGAGATTGGTTGCCAAGGAATTGGAATTGATTGCAAATGTTGCTACTTTCTAGGGGTTAGCTCATTGTATGAGGTATGTTAGGTATTTAGGTAGTCCATAATGGATTCCTTAGTCAATTACCCTTTGTCCTCAAGAACTGCTTTACATTGCTTGCACCTTTCACCCTCTTTGCTTTTACTCTGTTTTTGCATTTAAGTGTTTTATGCTTCTTTCTGTCTTTATGCATTTTATGTTCATTGCACTTAGGACCATTTAGCAACAACCCTTTTTAACACTTAGCTTGACTTTAAAACATTCATTGTATCCACATTGATTAATACATTCCCATTATGGATTGACAACCCATCTATACTACAACGATGGGTAATTGATAACCCTTGGGACCTAAAAATCCTACTATCAATAACCCTAGATATCTATGAAAGCAATCGATTGCAGGTTTATTCGAAATCGATTTACCTAACCTTAATCAGTTTTCAAAAAGTGGACGAGTTACAAGACTTACCAATCGACTGAGATAGATAGCAGTTTCCAGAGATGGCGAATGTGATGGTGGAGAGTTACGAAGGTGGCGATTTCAGTGGTCAAACGTAAGACGAAGAAGGAGGTGAAAATGATAAAAAAAAAAAAAAAAAAAAAAAAAAAAAAAAAANAAAAAAAAAAAAAAAAAAAAAAGTAAACTAAAAATTTGTCTAAGTGTTTGGGCAGACAAAACAATTTTGTTTCCCTCTTAATGAAAAAACAATAATAGCATATTGCTATTAAAAATGTCTACGAATAAATTTTTGAATTTTGCCAACATTTTGTTAATTATATATAAGATCATATAGTAAATGTTTGTATTAGAAGTGTTGAATGTTATATAGTTTTATGTTTCAAAATTATGAGATTAGTAATTGTAATGTTAGTGTCTAATCTATGATTAAGAATTATTATATAAATTAGTTTGTATGAGTCTATAATTTTGTTTAAGGCTTAAACGAAAATAGAGTTTAGGGTCTTGTGTTTAACCCCAATATGGGATTATGGTAGTGTTTGGTTTTTGGATGTCAAACTAAACCTAATAAAATTTTGGTTTGGTTCGGTTCAGTTTTTGGTTTTGAAGTTCGGTTAAGTTTTTGTTATTTTTGGTTTTTTCGGGTTTTCTCGGTTTATTCGGTTTGTTTTTTTTGTTCATTCGGTTATTTTTAAATTACCGTTTTGGTTTGGTTTCCAAAATTGAATTTTTTGTGTCGTTCGGTTATTGAAATATAATTCGGTTCGGTTCAAAAATTTTGGTTTTCGGTTAATATTCTCAGCCATAGAATCTACAATCATATAAATTTTTTCATCTATAATTAAATTATACTTAAGGGAGTATGGTATAAAATTAAGAATTGTGTGTTTAGGGTCTAGAATCAATTTCAAATCTAAGGTTAATGTCTAAACATAAATATAGTTTAGGGTCTTGTGTTCAACCACAATATGAGATTATGATCAAGTGGTTAAGTAATTTAGGGTTTAGTGACTATAATTATTTTCCAATATGATTTAGGGTCTACCCAAGTTAGGGTCTAAAATTGTTAAGTAATTTAGGATTTAGGGACTAAATGTTTTCCAATATGATTTAGGGTCTACCCAATTTAGGGTATAAATTTGTTAAATAATTTAGGGTTTAAGGACTATAAGTATTTCAATATGATTTAGGGTCTATCTTAGGGTCTAAATTTGTTAAGTAATCTAGGGTTTAGGGACTATAATTATTTTCCAATATGATTTAGGGTCTACCTTAGGGTCTAAATTTGTTAAGTAATTTAGGGTTTAGGGTTTATAATTATTTTCCAATATGATTTAGGGACTATCCAATTTAGGCTCTAAATTTGTTAAGTAATTTAGGGTTTAGGGACTATAATTATTTTCCATTAGGGTTTAGGGACTACCTAATTTAGTGTCTAGAATTGTTAGGTGTTTTAGGGTTTAGGGACTAACAACTACAGAATGGATTGTAATTAGGGTATATAACTACAAAATATAATTGTTCACTTCTTTTATAATTTTGTTTAAAATACACAAATCCAATATCTATAATTGTATAGATTACAAAAATTTGTGCAATTGACCATAATGCAATCAAACGAAAAACTTATACAACAAAAAACCATTGTTCAGAAAACATTTTCCATTCAGAAAACTTATACACCAATATCTCCATCCCTTGCATTTCTTAAGCAATCATTTTCCATTCAATCTGCAATTTTCAATAACACACAATAAGAAAGGAAGAACCTGATATCTATGAACTCATTAACGAACATACCTTACTCACTTGCAAAGTCTAGGAACTCTGGCAAAACATTGAGAAATGTCATGATCTCTACCTTAGTAGTCTCCATCCCTTGCATTTATTCAGAAAACATTTTCCATTCAATCTGCAAAACATTGAGAAATGGAAGAGACCAGATCTAGTCACAATGCGTGTTAGTCTTTGGATATTTCATTAGTTGTTCTATAACCCATGCTACGTCATGGTCTTCTTACTCAAAATACTACAACAGAGCATGGGGAATAAAACAGTTGGTGATGTACGATCTAAGAATTGCACACACTGTGAACTAGATCTGATCTCTTCCATTTCACAATCATAGACATGAAAAAGACCAGAAACAATATTTAGTATTTAAGAACAACTTAAACATAGGAAATGTAATCGATAAATAAACAGTCTTAAGTATTTGAAAGCAGCATAAGCAGAAAATGATATTTCTTATCATAAACTTTTTGAAATAGACAAGTCTTTCAAAATCTATAAAAGATGCAACTAATTCACACAAATGAGAAGTCAACTCATCAATCAAAGTTCATAACCAAAAACTAATCTCGATTTCACTATAGAAAAAGAATCATTAACCTACAAAAAGATGGCACTAAAATGTACAGAAGAATCATTCATACTTGACCAGTTTCAGTAGGTTTCTTTGGTATATCCTAGGGGTTTAGTAGTTTCTCTTTGTGAGGAATCTATGACGCTATAATGTTATTAGCTAAAACTATCTAAAATTGTAAACCTCAAAACTAGTCGACTTCAAATAGTTATCATCATATATGATTTTCACTCAAGAAATAGTTATCACCATTGAAGAAAAGAGCAAGAAGAATTGACCACTGCAGCTAAACCAATGCCAAAGCCAACGAAAAAAGTTCTGCCATCATCATTCTTGTTATGTGATGCTTGATGTAAATATCACAAACAAAAAAATAAAAACTATATCAAGCTTTCAAATAAATCAGTTAAAAACAAAGATTGAGACAGCCATTGAGCCAATACCAAAACTTCACATTAATCAAACTTTGTTTCCTCTACGCAGTTGCTTGAGAATGTTATAGAATTGGGTGGTATAACTACAAAATAGCTCTATTTTAGTTTCCTCTACCTAATCTCCACAACTTCACATTAATCAAACTTAATAGAAAATAAAATTGATAATCACCACTGCATAAAGATAACAAAGAAAAAGAAAACAAACCAGTTCTATCTAGTTTGTTCTTTCACTGAAAGTTAGGGTCTGCAGTCTCTTACCACTGTTTTAAGAGCTTCTTTGTTCAGTTTGTGTCCTGCACATATTCAGTTACAAGATTCAGAAAGCAGATATAACAGTAATGAGAGCAACAATGTTAAAAGGAGATCTGGCCAATAAAGACTAATTTCTTTGTTGGGCTCTCTTCCTCGCTTCATTCTCGAGCTGACACAATCACATATTGGAGTTGACCAATATATCTCTTACGGTCTGAACTTTAATACACAGCCTTAGATCCCTTGCTTATCTTTACCAAGTCCTTCTCATTTTTCCCCAACCCTAAAAATTACCAATTCCAACAACTATGTCTGTAAAAATTGACTACGTTAGATCGTTTGAGAAAAATTACTCACCATCCATTTCAGTAGCTGGAAAGCGTAAAATTTCTCTTATATAGTCGTCGATTGATTTGCAGTTTTCCTCTTAGATGATTTAAAGAAGATTAGATGGAAGAATAAGGGAAGAGGAGGAGAAGATGGGAAGATTCAATATCTTCGCCATCGATTGCGTCGAATAGGAGAATATGTATGTCTAAGAAAAAGTTACCTTTTAGAAGATAAGAAATGAAAAGAAATATTAACCATTAAAAAAATATTGTCTAAGTGAGACGAGAATTAGAGGGAAATAGACAAACTTTTCCTAAGTGTTGGCGGTTTATGTTACCGCCTTATGAAATTATGTAACAGCGTTAAATTTGCGCTATTAAAAGGTTTTGAAAATTTTGCATCATCTATAATAGCATTTCAGAAATTTGCGCTATCGTAGAGTGCTATCAATGTAGGGTTTTCTTGTAGTTTATGCACCAGATAAACAACAATCTAAAACTAGTAGGAAAGTAAAAGAAAACAGTAGATTAGCATAAACTTAAAAGATTATGGGTTCTTGGACCAAGAACACCAAGAACAACAAGGGAAACAAAAACCTAAGACAAAACCTAAAAAGGAAACAAAAACAGGACTTGGCAAAACGGAGGCGCTTTAGGGATTATGTAGTGTTCAGAGAAAAGCCCTAAATTGCATTAAAGACAAAAACTAATTATTGGCTTGGGTCTTGGTTCAGGTCCATTCCGGATTTGAGTTGGTCGGGTTGGAGCTTGAGCTGATGCGTGATCGATCCATGCTGAAGTGAGATTGATCCGGACTGAGAGTGAGATCGATATGGGATCGATCCAGGCTTGGGCTTGAGATCGATCCAGTTTTTAGCTTGAGATCGATCCAGTCTTTGGCTTGAGATCGATCCAGTCTTTGGCTTGGGATCGATCCAGTTGTGTCTTGAGATCGATCCAGTCTTTGGCTTGGGATCGATCCAGTTGTGTCTTGAGATTGATCCAGTCTTTGGCTTGGGATTGATCCAGTTGTGTTTTGAGGTCGATCCAGTCTTAGTCCTGGGATTGATCCAGGTTGAGTGCTGATCCATTCCACATTTTCTGCTCCTTTTCTGAATTCTCACAAAACCATCCTGAAAACTCCTGAAAGTCCTGAAAAATCTCCAACATGTGTGCATATGCGAATACTAATGCAAAAGTTCCTAAAAATCACAAATTTACTGAAAACAACTATAAATGTGATATATGCACGCCTGAAGACCTCAAAATTGATGCTAAATTACCTCTAAAAACCATGAAAATTCATAGTCCTCAAGTCTTTAAGTTTCTTGTAGTATACACAGTTGTCATATTCACTTTTTGTAAGTCCTTGTCTGATCATGAATTGATCAAAATATTTGTTCCACAATCTTGAAGCATGTTTCAGGCCGTACAGTGATTTCTTCAAATGGCAAACATACTCTTATTTTCCCTTTTGCTCATAGCCTTGTGGTTGACTCATGTATATGTTTTCTTCTACCATTCCATGAAGAAATGCAGTCTTTACATATAATTGTTCTAGCTCCAAGTCTTGATTCATTTTTGCTGGCAGCATGAGTCTTAATGAAACATGCTTGACAACTGGAGAGAACATTTCAGAGTAATATATACCTTCTCTTTGTGACTAGCCTTTGGCTACTAGACTTTCCTTAAACCTGGGAAATTCAACACTTGGTATTCCAGGTTTAAGTTTGAAGATCCACTTTGATCCAATCACTTTTTTTCCCTTAGGTAACCTGGTAAGTTCCCAAGTGTGGTTCTTCAACAGAGAATTCATCTCTTCATCAGCTGCTATCTTCCGTTTCTCTTTTTCTTAACTTGACATTGCTTCTTGATAATCTTTTGGTTCTTCAATTTCTAGTTCTTCTACCACTGATAAAGCAAAAGCCACTTCTGACTTTTCTGTGAACCTTCTTGGTCTTATTATTTCTCTTCTTATCTTGTTTCTGGCTAGTTGATAATTTTCTAGATTCTCCTCTTCATTTTCAGATTTTTCTTCATTGTCAAGAACTAGTTCTGTAGCTCCACCTCCTTGAGTATCCTTTACTTGATTCTCTTCTTCAGTTTCTGATTCATCTTGAGTTATAACCACCTCACTCTTAGTTATGTCACACACTTTCTTTGATGTGTTATCTGAAACTTTCTTTGAATCTTTGAACATTTTCTCTTCTGTGAATACTACATTCCTACTTATCACACATTTATTCTCATTCAGTAACCAGACCTTGTATCCTTTGGTTCCTTGAGGATAGCCAATGAAGATCCCCTTTTGAGCTCTTGGCTTCAATTTTCCTTGACTGACATGATTGTACACCAGAAAGCCAAACCTTCTCATATGTGAGTAATCTGGTGTCTTTCCAAACCATAGCTCTTCAGGTATATTTCCATCATTTGCTGATAATGGTGTTCTGTTAATTATATATATTGAAGTAGCCATTGCCTCTGCCCAAAACCTATCATCAAGACCAGACTCATTTAGAAGACACCTTACTTTTTCCATGATTATTCTATTATATTCATTCGTTCAACAACTTCATTTTGCTGAGGAGTATATGAGCAAGTCATGTGCCTTTCTATGCCATGAGTTTTGCAAAAGTTATCAAACTTGGAGTTACATAATTCAAGCCCATTATCAGTTCTAAGACATTTCACCTTTTTGTTTACCTGATTTTCTACAAGGCTTTTCCATTCACAAAACTTGTTAAAAGCTTCATTTTTAGTGAAATCATCAATAATAGACAAGAAATACTATTTCTTAGACAGAGGAAAATGAACATTTGGGGAACCCCACAAATCAGCATGAACATATTTCAGAGATTCTTTTGTGTCATGCTTGCCTATGTGGAAATTAAGCCTTCTATTCTTTCCCATAATGCAACTTTCACATAATTCTAAGTCAGTGATATGCTTCTTGTCTAGAATTCCTTTTTCGTCTAGTATTTTAGATTCTCCATACTCATATGTCCTAATCTACTATGCCATAAAGCTGTATAGTTGTTTGATACAACGTGATTTACCTCAGGTACTACAGTTTTACCATCCAGTAGATATAGTCCTCTTGTGAGTGTTCCTTGAAGTCCTAGTTTGTTGTTTTTGTAGTACTGTGTCTTCCCATTGCCTCATGAGTGTGTGAACCCCTGCACATCCAATGTACCTGATGAGATTAAGTTTCTTTTAATATTGGGAATATACCTGACATTCTTCAGCTATGTGACATTTCCCCCTATTGCTTTTATTTTTATTGTTCCTATGCCTAGAACACCAATAGTTTTGTCATCTGCTAGGAGTACTTGAGGCCCTTTGCATTCTTCATAGTTGTTGAACCAATATCTCCTAGAAGTCATATGGTAGGAGCAACCTGAGTCTATGATCCAGTTTTGTTCATGCCAGTTTTCTGATGTTAACAAGGCATTCATGTGTTTTGATTTGTCAATCACCACAGTTTCCTCTCCTACATCTTCACTCTCCATTTTCTTTTTTCTTGCATAACAGTCCTTCTTCATGTGACCATCCTTTTTACAGTACCAACAAGTGATCTTTGAAATTGATTTTGATCTGGATCTATTCTTGTTGTTGTTGTTTTCTCTCTTTTCAGTCCTTCCTCTCACATTGTATGCTTCACCTTCCTTTTGATTTGCACTTGTTTCCTTTAATTCCATCTCCTTTGATCTTGCTGCAGCTACAACTTCGTCCAGAGTCAAGGTTTCTCTTCCATATTTTAATATCTCCTTCAGATAGTTGTATTGCGTTGGTAAGGATATGAGAAGTAAAATGGCTTCTACTTCTCCAGAGACTGTTATATTCACACTTGCCATATCTGCTACTACCTTCAAGAAATCATCAATATTTTCATCAATAGATTTTGAATTTGACATCCTAAACGTATAAAATTTGTGTTCAAATAGATTATGTTAGGAAGAGTTTTAGATAGATATAACTTTTCTAATGTTGACCAAGTTGAGGCAGCAGTTGTGCAGGAATCAATCTTCCTTAGTACTTGATCTCCAACATTTAAAATGATGAGATTTATGGCTTCTTCAATCGTTCCAGTTTCTCCATTTCTTTCTTCTTGAGTCTTTCTTGATACGCTTCTTGTTCTTCATCCTTTCTGATCTCAAATCTAGGCTCAGTTCCAGTTCTTTCTTGAAAATCATCTTTCAAGCCCAACACAGAGAGATTTGCAAGCATTCTTTTCTTTCACATTGAGAAATCATCTTTTCCATCGAAGCGCTCCACCTCGATGCGTGTATTCTCCATTGATGCACAACTTTGAGCTCTGATACCACTTTGTTAGGATCTTTACCTCTGTAATGCACCAAACAATCAAGCTAGTACAACACCCAATCACTCAATGCACTCGTTTGTTGATCAAGGATAGAATGAAAACGAATTGAAACAAAGAACAACGAGAATTTGGTAACCCAGAGTTTGCATGATGCTACTCTCTAGGGCTTGGCGGCACAAGCAAATGATTTCACTATATACGAGTATCACAATTGGTGACCTCTAATGTTCTCAATTACAAACTTAGCTAGTTCGCTATTTATAGCAAACCTAGCATTACCCAAGATGAATTAAAGAAGCTAAACTAATCCCAACAACCATCTAACAAAATCAACAGACTCTAAGCTCCATCAATTTCTTCTTCACTTAGCTTGAAGAAGACACTGGCTTCTAGAAGAAGATGTAGATCAATAATTAATTCTTGGTTATCTCCAGAAATCCTCCTAACCAGAAATTAACTCTACTTAAATTGAACCGGACTAAACCAAACCAACTTATACATATCACATACTTCAACAGGAATCCAACCTTGACCATACTTCCCTTATTTGGTACCCGAGAAGACCTCAACCGGTTATATTTTGTCAACCTAGAAAGCAAATTTGACATAAGAAGTCTATGAACCAAAAATTCTCGGATATCATGCTACAAGAACTTCCTAAAGTCAATTAGACGTGATCAGAATCCAACGAAGAATAGATCAAAGATTACAAAGCATCTCAAATTTTATTTCATTTTAATTACGATCATTTTCGACTGTTGGTTCATGTCTTCTCCATGAACCCCTAATAAATTTCTCACCTCTTTGTAGAAACAGATAACTTTTATCATCAATCTAGCATAAACCGAATTTATTCTTTTTGAGCTTTTGTCTCTTGTCTTTTGCTTATTCTTTTAGTTTGTGGATTCATTCTAATAAATTTCCGAGTCTTAGTAAATTGTGTGAATTTATATGGACTCTGATTTTTTTGTTCTTGTCAAAAAGACTTTCACGTCATTTTGTGGTGAGCTTCATCTCTTTGAAGTTGTAAGCCTTGAAACTTTTGTGAATTATTTTTGGTGGATTCCAAGCTTATATCTTTTGGTATCATATTTAGAAGCTCCTATCCATGTTGTATCAATCCAACATTGTTTTCTCTGTTTTTGTATCGCTATCACAGGGCCGGCCCTGATGGGAAGCAAGGGCTTCAGGCGCATAATTTATATAAATTTTAGGGACAACAAAAAGGCATTATTTTTAGTCTCTATGAGGATTCATTGGGACGGGTTCGATCTCACCTCCTGTTAAAAGGCAACATTTTTATCCTCAGCTTTAAGCATCAAATACTTTAGGACTGACACTGACTGATCATATCGGAACTTACCATGATCTCACTTGTTAGAGAATGCATGCATCGTAGCTTCTTGCATTGTTTATGGATTCTTCTCCCTCTTCCATTTTGGACCAGCGAACCATTCCTTCATCTTACGCCACCCTCTAAACCACCACCGTTCATCTGACTCAACGGTTTTTTATCTGGTGCGGGCAGACGGTGGCTGAGATGAGGCGGCAAGGAAAAGCATAAGAAAAAGTGTGTTTTGTATTATTTATTTATAATATTTACATTAGTTATTATTTGCCAATCGATTGAAAATTTTTCTTCCGGACTTTATTCTTCCAAACCAAACGGCATTTGTGAAGGACCGATTATTGCTGGAAAACATATTGCTCGCTACTGAAATTGTCAATGGATACCATAAGCCAAATGTCTCTCTTTGGAGTATATTGAAAATCGATTTGGCCAAAGCTTTTCATACCATTCAATGGAACTTTCTCTCAACCATCCTAGCAGCAATTGAATTACTTGAATTATTTATAAAGTGGATTATGGTTTGCCTCAAAACAGCTTGGTACTCTGTCCAAGTTGATTTTTTTTCAAGAGCAATCGTGGCTTACGTCAAGACTGTTCCCTATCGATGTATCTCTTTGTTATTGGAATGAATGTATTATCACCTCTTCTAGATCAATTTGCCTCATGCGGCCGCAGTTCCTATCACCCGCGTTGCTCTGAAATAAGACTCATACATCTTTGTTTTGCTGATGATGTTTTAGTGTTCTCGAATGGCACAATGAACTCCCTAGCTGAAATTTTTCAAGTTTTTGAACACGTCAGCAAGCTATCGGGTCTGCAGATTAACCTGACAAAGTCTTCCCTATTTATATCGGGTGTATCTGATAAAAAAAAAAGGAGCTCATGGCCACTACGTATCATCTAGAATTGGTCGCGTTGCCAATCAAATATCTTGGGCTTCCACTGTCCACTAAATGTATGACCTCTCAAGACTACGCTCCTCTCATAAATAGGACCAGATCAAGATTTTAGGCCTGGTCCATGCGTTCCTTATCCTTTGTGGGACGACTAGAACTTCTTTCGTAAGCTATTCAAAGTGTCATAAATTTCTTGTTGGCCGCTTTCAGATTCCCGAGTTTTTGTATCAAAGATATTGAAAGTTTAATTGTTGCGTTCTTATTGTCAGGATCAGAGCTTAGTCATTCAAAAGCTAAGCTGGCTTGGCATGAAATCTGTTTTCCGAAAGGGGAAGGGGGACTTGGGTTTCAACAACCCAAGATGGTGAACAAGGTATTTGGCTTACGATTAATCTGGCGTATTCTTACAGCTCGAAATTCTTTATGGGTAGAATGGGTGAAACTCTATCTCATTCGGGAAGGCTCATTCTGGAACATTTCAATTGGTAGTTGTTCTTGGATTTGGCGTAAAGTGTTAAAGCCAAGGGACTTAGCATTCTCTTTTATTAAAGCTATTGATGGAAGTGGACACAAAATTTCGTTTTGGTACATGGACGTCTCTTGGTCGTCTATACGATTTGGTGGGATTTAGAGGTTTCCGACCCCTTGGTATTCGTTCAGGAACCTCTGTTGCCGAAGCGTCTGCAATTTCTTGGACTTTTAGGGCTCAACGACACGCTCCGTTGACTTATCTTGTTAATTTTCTTTCATCTCTACCGGTCTCTTCACTATAAGATGGTGAGGATCATTACGAGTGGAGACAACCTAATGGCCTTTTCTCAACCCAATTTGTATTCACACAAGTATGGGATCAGATTAGACTTAGAAAACCTCTGTGTTCTCTGGCTCAAATCACATGGTTTACTCATGCTACTCCCAAGCATGCTTTTATAACATGGCTAGTGATGCACAATCGATTGGCAACGGGGATCGGATAGCATTGTGGAATACCTCTGCATTTATCTCATGCTCCTTTTGCTCTGCTGTTACTGAATCTCAACAACACCTATTCTTTCGCTGTCCATTTACCTCTGAAGTTTGGGCAAATCTGGCCTCCTCTCTCATGTCTACATATTCCGTTGCAGATTGGGACAGTTTACTCGCTGGGATCGCTTTTACACAACCTCCAACTATCTCCCTACTTTTGAAACTCACTTTCCAGAATTCTATCTACCATATTTGGATGAAAAGAAATAAAAGATGTCACGGTCATATCCATCTCTCCTCAGCAAATAAAAGATGTCACTCAACAAATTGATCTCTCTATCAGGACAAAGATTGCCTCACTGCGAGTAGGGAAACTATTACCTTACCCATATTTGCTACAAGAATAGTTTTGGTCACGCTCTGTTTAAGATCAAATGCTTTCTTCAACTCTATGCTACTAATTCTTAGATTTTGAATTTTTCTTTTAATTTCAAAACAATTACCGTAAAGCTTTTTTTGTGAAAAATAAAGTATTACATTACAAAAAATAAATAAATAAATCAATTTTATATCATGTAGATAAGTTATTTAAAAAATAGCTTACATCAGTAAAATCAATCAATTATATGGTTGCATCTGTTTTTTTTTTTTTGGTAGGAGGAGGGGGAGAAAGTCTCCCCTATCCGAAACTTAAATTAAAAAAACTGAAAGAAAAAAATTACACACACACATGTCTTTGGCTTACAAAGCCATTAAAATCCGCTAATCTAAGATGATCAACCACCGAAGGAGGTTCCTCCAAAAGATGAAACCCCAGCGATAAAGAAAAAGCATGATTCGCTAGCCCATCAGCCAAAGAATTTGCCTCTCTGTAAACATGCGAAATACGGACTGACCAGTCCTTCGCAAGAAAGCCATAGCACAAGCGTGCTAGGAACGAAAGAGGATGAGAATCCTCAATGCCACCCAAAAGCAACCCCACAATCAACTCTGAATCACATTCAAGGTCCAGCCGCCGAATCCCATGTGCCCAAGCAATGTATAATCCATAGTATACTCCCCAAAGCTCAGCCAATGGTGCCGAACATATCCCGATATTAAGTGCAAACCCCACACACCATTGTCCCGTCATGTCTCTTATAACTCCTCCTGCAGCCGCTGGTCCTGGGTTCCCGCGTGAAGCCCCATCGACATTAAGCTTCCATCTATCATTCGATGGTCGGGTCCAGCCAATCCAACTCAATACCCTCTCCCTAGACTCCCGGTTGTTACTCTCAGTCGCATGTGCCAACCAAGTTTCCTTCGCCTTATCTATGACAAACTTTGTACGATCCCGGCATTTGTCCAGCTCTCCAAATACTCTACCACATCTCCACTTCCAGCTCCACCACACAACCGTAGCAAACATAGTTGACCAAGGAACTCCATGTATCACTTCCGATTCCCCAAGGTTCTGATATATCCAATTCAACAGAGGCTCGGTAAAAAATATTCCTAGTTTTCGTTGTGGCACTATCCTTCTCCAAATACCCTCTATAGAGGGACAATCTCTTAAAACATGTATGATTGTTTCGTTACCTCCATTGCATATGGAACAAATCGCTGAACCACAAAGATGTCGTCGATATCGTTCCATGTTTACCATTAAGCATTGATGACTAACCAGCCAAAGAAAATATCTCACTCTCTCAATGGCTACAACTCGCCATATACCGCTATAGAGTACACTCATGTCTTGTCTCGGTATAGTATTACACGTGAGGGCAGAGTATGCTAAACGAACAGAGAATTTCCCATCCATGCTACCATTCCAAGAAATACAATCTCTCGCGCCCGTGACTGTATCAACCACAAAAGCCAGGAGTGAAAGTCTTGTATTCTCATCAATAAAGGGTGCGATCTGGTTTAACTTCCACCCGTGACCATCTTGCCACAAATCTCGGACTCGCAATGATTCAAAGCCAGCTGGTAAAGCGTGACGAGCTAGGCTCTGTAACGAATGCCTACCCATCCAACAATCACACCAGAAACGTGCTTGCTCCCCATTCCCAATTACCCATTTAACATTCGGCAACACAGCTAGATGCAGACCAGTAACGACCCCACGCCACAGCGGAGACCACCAGCCCTTCCTCTGTACCCAGTTCGTATCATGGACATCGCGAATCTTATACTTATGCCTAAGCACTCGTGCCCATAGACCATCACACTCGGTAATCAAGCGCCAGCCCATCTTCGATAGCATAGCAATATTCATTTCCCTAGCCTGCCGTATTCCTAACCCTCCATCACTTTTAGGAACACAAACCCGATTCCAGGCGACTAAATGTTGTCTTCGCCTTTCCGGAGTGCTCCCCCAAATAAATTGTTTGGTGAGCTTATCAAGTAGTTCCAAGGTAGACACGGGAAGAATGACGGTACTCATTGTATGCACAGGTATAGAACATAAAACAGATTTTGCGAGTGTAACCCGACCCGCGAAGCTAAGTACTTTGCCCTTCCATCCTGATAGTTTCGACGACACACGCTCAACAACCGAGCTAAATGTTTCTTTGTTTAATCTCTTGTGAAGAACCGGGAGGCCCAAGTACCTTCCTAAATCTCGGGTGATTTGAATACCACCTGACGCACTAATTGTTCTCCCCAATTCTCGTGAAACATTTGTCGAGAAAAAAATCTTCGATTTCTCAAAGCTTACCCTCTGGCCTGAGGCGTCACAAAAGGACTCAAGAACTTCTCTGATTACCCTCATTTGGTCAACCGACGCTTCTGCAAAAAGAATAATGTCATCAGCAAAGCATAAATGAGACAAA